>JBAWJX010000086.1:0-109276 GCA_037356095.1 Xylaria sp. Z21 | reverse complement strand
CCAAGGGAAGATTGAACCCTTAAGATTTAGCTTTTTAAAATAGTGCCCTATATATATTACAACTTTAGAAAACCAAGTGGTCAGTTTAACTATTTAGCCAAATGGCTTTTATTTTTATTTAATAAAACAAAATTATTTTTAACTTTTTTATAAAATTGTTTTTTAAAATTAAATTTAATTTTATTATTTTTTTATTTTTTTTTTAATTTTATTATTTATTTTAATAATATAATAAATATTATTATATAAAAAATAAATTAATTAAACTATAATTAATTAAATAATATATTATAATATTGTAATAAAATTTATAAGTTTAAATTTTTATAAAAATATATAGTTAATTAAAGTTATTAAATATTAAAATATTTTTAATATTAATTAATTTTAAAAATAATCGATTTAATAATTATAAATTAAATAAATAAAATAAATAATATATATTTAATTAAACATTTATTAATAAATAATTAAAAAGTTTAAAATAATATTATAATTTAAATAATACTATAAATAAAAATTTTAAACTAAAAAAAAAAAAAAAAATAGCTAAAATATATAAAAAACTTTAGTTATTATATAAAAAAATTATATATATAAACAGCAGAGCAGTTACTATTGTTTGCTATTATATTATTATAAATATGTGGGGCAGAGTAGTAGTATATTAATAAGGGAATCTAGTAGGTTTTAAGTGGTCTAAGCGCTCTTGACCCTTGTACTAATTGTCACAATATATAGTTTTAAAATTTAAATATATTAAGTATTTTATTATATAAAAATATAAAGCTTTTTTAAAAAGACCCACTTTATTATATAAATATTTATATGTTTATATACTAGTGTCGGAATTCTGTTACATAGTGTACTAGTAATTTGTATGTAAAACTAAAAATCTTAAATTTTAAAATATTAAATACTTAAATAATAAAATAAAAAAAATACTTAGTATTTCTTTTTATTTTTTTATTTAATATTTTAATTTTTTTATAATTTTATACGCTAGCCCCACATTTTTACTATTTTTATTCGATTTTATACAACTAGTACGAATTAGGTTAGTTTGTATGCAAAAAGGTGGCCCGTAGCCCGATGGCCCGTGAGGGGTGGGTTGAACTTACGTTCCATTAAAGTTACCTACCAATCGCTTGTAGGAAAGGCCTGCAATCTGTGGAGGTTGGCGTTTATACAGGTATCATTGCAACGCAGAATGCGAGAGCATGTGGCAGCTAGGGGGCTCAATTTCAGGAGCAAAAGACGTGATTCAAGATGTATTCGAATTGCCACTGACGCGTGTATCACGAGTATCGGCCAGCAGCCACCACATGCGCGATGCGAACCTTAGAAGTCTTAAGGCTGAATCGGCGAAAGCCTCGTATGCAAGAATGCCTCTTTGATTCGAGGTTTGTCTAGCAGATCTGAGTCACAAGCCCTGGTTGGACTTTATTGGCCGTTGTTCTATGAGGGGCACAACAATATGTCCTCGAACAGCGTCTCCAATTCATGCATTACATCGGCATCGACAGAAATTAGGGCGCAGATCCAGCCATCTGGTCGCAACACAACAATGCCCCCTCGACTCGGATCAACGCCGTATCTTTCGTAACCCGTCTTATCCTCGATATCGAAATAAGCCCGCCCAAGAGATTGATAGACTAGAGGCGTCTTTGTTGGAAGGATGGTTAAGTAGGTGACAGCGCGATCTTCCTGAGGCTTAGAATGATACACGTAGTTGATGAACACTGAATAAAACTCACTTCTAATGTATTCCTTAAGAAAATTTGATTGCTCTATCCCATGTAAAGAAGCCCCTGAATGCCGTTGGGAGCTCTCCGACGCAAAGAAAACCACATAGAAGCAACCCACGTTAGGAGTTTCTCGAATCAAGCGCGTGCGTTCAAACGTTCCGGGCCTTAGGAGAGGGATATCTGGTCCTTTCATCCCGGGTTTGAGTGGCCCAAGTGAGTTGCTAGCACTGACAAGCGGGTTATCCATCAGGGCCTCGTAGGAAATGCCCAACCCACTATTGAAATTACGAGCCTCGTCCATAACTTGGCCAAGAACTTCGTTGACGTCGGCATTAGGATCGCCTTGCCAATTCTCGGGCAGACGGTTAGTCATGAGGCGGCTTATGTCCGCGTCGTACTGGATGAGCTTCTCAACGTGTGGTCGTCTTTCCATCTCGTAGGTTTTTAACAACGAAGGGAGCGCTAGACCCCTAAGAACTAACGAGAGCTTCCATCCGATATTTACCGCATCGTGAATACCGGTATTCATACCTTGGGCTGCCCCTGACGAATGAGTATGGCAGGCGTCACCAACAAGGAACACGCGATCATTGATAGAGAAATGCTTCGCAATCCGCTGTCCCACGGTATATATAGTCCACCAATCGACGCGCTCGAATTCGACGGTAAATGGTTTGACTGCAGCGATAGCTTCTGTAATGGCGGCTTGCTCGTTGAACTCGACATACGCATTGGCTCGGTCGTCGGTAAAGGCGTAACCTATTCGAGTTGCGCCACGATCTAAACCGACCCATAACACGTTTCCATGAGTAGGAGATTCAATCGCGCAGTATGCGCGGGGTTTGGGGAGGTTCGTCTTAACATGACCATCTATTCTCACCCATTTATCTTCGCTCGTCGAGCCCTCGAAGGGAATCGCGAGCAAACGCCGAACCGTCGAGCGTCCACCATCTGCCCCAATAAGATGCTTACATCGTATAGTCTTCAGAATTCCCCTTTCGGTATCTCGGACCGTCGCGGTGACAGAATGCTCATTCGATAGGGCCGTATCGTCAATGTCAACGCCAATGAGCTCAACAGGCGCTTCGACCTCGACACCATACCGCCTCAACGCGCCTCGGAAAATCTCCTCTTGGTACCTTTGTCTCAACACGAGGGCAAAATCGAAGGTGGTGTCCGTCATCTCATTCATGAAGCTCCAGCCCCGCCCATGCACCTCCTCACCTCGGGAATTGTACGCTACGGTCTCTCGGCAGGCAAAGGCCTCCTGCAGTAGTTCGTCCGCCAAGCCAAGCTGGTCTAGCATCTCGCTAGTTCGCGGGAAAAGCGTGATAGCGCGGCCGTAGGCATCTTGAACAGATTTGACGTGCTTCTCAATGATTCGTACGGAGACGCCGCCGAACCGAGCTAGTTGGTAGGCCGTGATTAGACCCGCTGGGCCGGCGCCGACGACCAGGACGTCTATTAGGCTCGTGTTCTCGGTCATCTATGTTCCCTGCGATATTATCTAGGTATAGATAGGGAGAGGTAATTATCTAGGGATTGACAATTAGAAGATAGTGGTGATATATAAGTAGATAGGTATGTGTTCAATATGTTAGTTATCCGGACCTACTGCTTGGCTTGGAGCGTGTCCCGCTCGGGGTAGTAACCAGATTGTTACCCTATATCACGATCATGGTGCCACTTTCTAATGAGAAGGTTGGGCCATGTAAGCCCATCTGAGACCATTTAGAAAAAAAGCAAAAAATGTTATAACAGCTCAGGTTGTTTTCAGCTATTGCGCTTCGTTCACCTGCCATTGGGGGCAATGTGGGCATTGCCATGATAGTATTACATAAGTAGGTAGCTATAGAAAATTAGTGTTAGTATGAATAGCAACTCAGGAATGGAATACGTATTAGTCTACTCGACTTAGGGCAGGATTAGGGGAAGCTACATTTGCCTATCGACGCCATTGGTTGCCTCCCCCTTCCCCCGTTTTCACATCTATTGATTGACCCCATTATTTTAGTGAGGTAGAAGCCAAGTTATCGCTAGATACACAGGCTGCCTAAACTAAAGCTATCCGAGATATTCATTGGTAGAGTTACCCTGCCCCGCACACGTCATCGGGTGATTTCAGCTAAGTGTTGGTGTCGTAGGTACCTAGGATCAGGGAGTGAGGGAGCTGCTTGACGCCAAATCATAAATAAACTCGTACTTCAGGCGTCATTTTCTTTTCTTCTCTACCTCGCATCTTTACCGAATTCGATTCCTTATATCGCGACGTCTACCAATCGACTCAATTAAGCCCCCCATTACAGAACTTCTGTCTAACACCATGGATAAACTACAAGGTACTTGAGACCCCTGAAACCCCTAAAACTACCCCGCTATACTTCAACCCACCGACCTACGTAACCCCGCTTCCCCTGCGAGATGCAAGTTGGATGATGCTATACTGGGGGTAGGATACACAATAGGAGCACACGCCGCGTTGATGGTAACCGAAGCTGACATGTGATGCGCACAGGTTTTCTCAGCGCTGCTGGCAACGGTAAGAAACTATTGCGATAAGAATGGCGACCGAATAAGAAAGAATATTGCGATGAGGTACTAATAGTGCCTACGGTAGCTACTCACGGTGGTTCATACCCAGCCGGTGGCCCCCGCGCCGACGATGACGACTGGAGAGAGGCAGCCCAGCATGCAAGCAACCACGCCGGCGATTCTGGAAATACCGACCTGTTCTCCAACTTGTTGGGAGCTCTAGGACAGAAGAAGGAGCGCCTAGCTAATGAGGACATCGACGAGGACGGTTCGTATTTTCCCCTACCGCAAATATGCACAAAGCACAATTTCTTAGAGGTCGAAAAGTTTCTAGTATGATGATGTAGCTAACTGCATATACTATAAGAGGCCGTTCGAACACACAAGAAGTACTTCCAGGGCGACGACGACGACAATGATGCTGACGATCGGTCAATGGGTTCTGCGGCAGCAATGCAGGCCCGTAAGCAACTTCCAAAGTCATATCCCAGAAGTTTCTCGCTAGTTCGAATGATTCATATATTACGGCTTGAGAGCGATAACTGACTTTGAGTGTTCTAGTGAAGATGTTTGCGGGTGGACAGAGCGGAAACACTGCGGTAAGCCGTATTCCCAGTTCTGGCACCTTTAGGAGACTTACTAACCGAGAAGCAGAAATCCAGTAGCCAGGGCGCTTTCGTCGCTCTCGCAATGGCCGAAGCTAGCAAGGTAAGAGACGGGCTTACTGACGACGTTGATGTCTGATCTATATATATGCTTATGTGTACTGACCAATATTCCGCCTTGATAGTTATTCGACAAGCAAGCCTCGCAAGGCAAGGTCTCTAGCGACAGCAGCAAGGAGTCTGCAGTGATGCAGGCCGGAGAGATGGCGCTCAAGATGTACATGAAGAGCCAGGGAGGCGGCCAATCATCCTCATCTGGTGCTTCCAATCTATTGGGATTGGCTTCTAAGTTCATGTAAACAAGCTCAGAATTAGCTAGCTAGCTGCTCGGCCGGCTTGAACCCAATACGAATGATGAGACGACCACAAGACAGGACGTGCCGGTACACATACTTTTCTTGTGGGCTATTTTCACTCCATCGATTGGAAGACACATGTATAATCATTAAATTCAAAATGTGACATCGCAGCTGGCCCGATCAAATCCAATTGTTAGCAAAAACGCTTATCATCGCCAAGACTCAGACCAAAGTGAGAATATTACCGTATTCGGCAGGTAGCTGAATAACTATGGGAACCTCGGCACGACTCCAGTTTCGGAGGTAGCTCAAGCTAAGCTCGGCTTAGATCCTAGCATCGTGGAGTTTATCAGATCTCTCGATGCCGTTCGAAGACCCTCGTAACTGTTTATTTGTATTTTAAGCGTGATAGAAGCGTCTTGGCATAGTAGTTACATATAGTAATTAAGCCTTTGTTTTGACTTAGCTACTAGTAACTACTTACGACCTCCAACGACGCCCACATTAATCCTCCATCCATCATCATATTTACATTTCGACACATCATTAAGATGCCCCAACCACAGCATCCAGAGTCCTACGCAACATACACGGCGTTGCCAGAAATAAGCTTCCAGCATGTCCCCGCGACCTCGCCAACAGCGACATCGGTGATAGTCCTCCGACTAGACCGACCCAAGGCAAACAACGCATTCACAGACACGATGATGTTGTCCCTCGTGTCAGCCTTCGACCTGCTATCCGCAGATCCGCGCGTGAAAGCCATCGTGTTCACCGGCGCCGACCCGCGCAACCGCGTCTTCTGTCCCGGGATGGACCTCGACCAAGCCTCGAGCTCAGCAAGCGGCGCAAATCAGGGGCCTCTCAGTCTCGGGTCCGGTAGCAGTGGCGGCAAAGGGGGGGCCGACGCGGCCGAGATTGCCGCAGTGCGGGACTCATACCGCGACGGCGGCGCCCAGGTCAGCCTGGCGATCTACCGGTGCGCGAAGCCCGTGATCGCGGCGCTGAACGGACACGCGGTCGGCGTGGGGATCACAATGACGCTGCCAGCAAACCTGCGCATCGTCAGCGAGGCCGCCAAGGTCGGCTTCGTCTTCGGGCGCCGCGGCATCAGCACCGAGGCGTGCTCGACGTACTTCCTGCCGCGGATCCTCGGCGCCGGGCGCGCGCTGACGCTCCTCACCACCGGCGCCGTCTACGCCCCCTCCGACCCCGCCGTGCGCGACCTCTTCGCCGAGATCCTGCCCCCGGAGCGCGTCGTCCCGCGCGCCGTCGAGCTCGCGCGGGAGATCGCGGCCAAGACGAGCGGCGTCGCCGTCCGCACCATGAAGGACATGCTGTACAAGGGCGCCCCCGCGACGCCCGAGGAGGCCTTCCTGCTCGAGTCCCGGGTTTTCTTCGATCTGTTCCGCGGCCGCGACAGTGTGGAGGGCATCAAGGCTTTCCTCGAGAAGAGAGAGCCGAGGTTCGATGCCGTGTGGGAACAGGACCGCCCTAGTAACTGGCCCTGGTGGGAGGAGAGTGCGAGGGATAAGGATGCGCTCAAGTCTAAGATCTGATGGCCGTTGTGTAGTTGTGAGATGGTCGCGTGATAGGATGTATATAACTGTGCATATATAGAGGCGGTGCGAGGAGCATCAGACCCGGCGTCGAGTCGTCATGTGGTATGAGGTTTTTTGGGTTCTATGGTGGATTCTAGACGATATTTCTGATAATAAGCCTGCAAGCGAGAATGTTTATGTTGAGAAGAATTATATACATGCAAGTGAATATGACGGTGCCTGCTGTTCTATTATTTTACCAAGTTTTAGCCTTCATCGATAGATATGGCTGGCTTACGCTAGCTTGTGCTAGGTCTAACCAAATATTTCGTAAAGATTTCACAATAAGTAAAAGAGAAATTATTTAAACGGAGGGTTCCAAGGTTTCCTAATTAGGAGCATGAGATCCTAATGTAAGCGTGTATAGAAGAGAAAGCAGTTATTGTATATACGTGTATCTAACGCAAACACCTGGTATCCTAGATAACCCCATTCGCCTTATACTGATGGGTATCCACCCGCACTGCTCTAATGCATGTCGGGATTTCTGACAGGTGATCCCTCGTTACTATTTAATCGAGGTCACCCATCTACTAGACACAACTAATTATAACCACTATAAATCAATCCGTACATATCTAGCCGTTTGACCCGGGAACGCTCACCCTCTTCTTTTCTTTCTTGGCCCAACGAAGACCACACGCATTACATAGAGTCTTAGGTCCGCTGGGGCCTTTTCTCCATTCAGGTGAATCCAGCGTTCCTAGAAAGTGCGTCAAATTAGTAACGGGTTCACTAGTCCGGAATATTATCGAACGTACCACAGTCGGTGCAGACGTATTCTTCTGCAATCTTGAGTTTCTTCTTCTTTTCACCTGTCTTGGGATCTCGATCAACCGGAATGGCTATCCCAACATCGCCTTTAATTAGTGTCAGGCTGGAACTTCCTGTAGTAACACCACGACTCCGTTCACCCTCCACATATCGTAGCCCGGTGAGCATCTCAATGGTGTCTGTGAACGACGCTCCCTCATATCGCGCCATCTTATCGCCTATGGAATCCGGCCTATTCCCTGCCGTAGCACCCTCTAGATTTTCTCTCGTCAGCGCTCCGTTTGAAGGCCGGTCGGGAGGAGGCATTGCCTGAGCATCGGCTGCTGCCTGTTTGAATATGGCGATATTCTGAGGAGCAGACAGCATGGTATCGTCTGATGGAGTCATATCTGAGCGAGTATCCTGAAGCCAACTCTGTTGAGAGGCCTCTTCTTCCTCTTCTTCTCTACGTAGCTCGGCGATGCGCCGTCGCAATCTTTCATTTTCGATCTTATGTTCTAGAAACGAGTCTAGTAATGACGCATTTCTAGTTGGATACGGCCGCGACATGAGGAACACTGCCTGGCAAAAAGGAGACTGATTGCTGGGGTTGGGGGCGAATTTAGCGGCCGCGATATGTGCGTGCCCGACAGCTTCGAATATGGCATACTGCTGGTCCTTCTTTCTCATACGGTAGAAGATGCGCAACGGATTCCCCGTAGCTATGCATTCGTTCATCTCGGACGTGAAGGTGCCGATGTCATCAGGGTGAACAACGTCTTTTAGGAATGTATCAACAATCTCCTCTCCTTCATACCCGATAAGCGAGGATATGCTGGGTGATACATATTTAATACGACCGTTGGCGTCGAGGACGTAAAGCGCATCCTTGAGCTCCTCAACAACTTTGGCGGGCCAGTTTCTACGCTTGGTAAATTCGGTCAATGCACTCCCACTTTGCGCTGGTTGCGCTGGTTGCTGCATTGGACCCCCAAATCCTGCGGTCAAGGGTGCTGGTGCCCCCACCGGACTGCCGTCTGGCTTGGACGAGAACCTCGACAAACCGTCAGCGGGAGCTAGGGTACTTGGCGGGGTTGGATTCGAGACATGTGGGAAGGTCTGCTCTTGAGGAGAAGTTAGATCGCCAAGATCCTCGAGATTCATAGGCATTCCGTCGAAATTAGTCATATCGAACATAGACACCATGTCATTTGGGACCATCATGTCATTTTGGGCATCCGCATCCAACTGTCATGGGGTGATCAGCGTGGGCGTGACGACGTAGATGGACATGGAATGTGGAATGGATATGGGTTCACAAGCCAACAAGCAATTCGAAAGAAATTCGCAGGGTAATTTGTGCGCCGCCGGCGCACAAGACAGGAGAGGCAAGAGCATGGTGGTAGGTATCGAAAAAGCTGACTTTAAGCTGGATGGACCTACCGGGTGCATAGACCCTGGGCTTGAGAAGCTGAAGAACATGGGATTAGATTGTCCGGGGTCCATGGTAGCGATCGATATCGATAACGGCCTCAGTTGGGGTTGCTCGCTCGCGCGGTGAAAAGACGGGGGCAATGCAGCGCCGTGCGCTCTGGCGACAGGTGTGGACACGACGTAGCAGGTGCGTAAGGCAAATGAACTACAGCGACAACAACGGCCGCGCTCTAGCTCTAGCTCTAGCTTTCTGGTTACCTATTACATGTAGGTCGACGGCTTCGCATGTGACGGAAAGGAGGGATGGATGGGGCGGCAGATCGGACGACGTTCTGGGCTCTGAATATGTCATCTGGCCCGGACCTTGTAAATGCGCAACGCCAAAATTCAATTCGATCGGACTAAGCTTAAATGCACTCTTGCCGACGGCCCGGGAGATTTGTGCGCATTGGCTTTGAGACGGCGGTCGCTGAAGAGCCAATTCTGCGATTGCTGGAGAGGAAAGCGTGAAGACGTTGGGCGGGAGGTGAATGAATGAGTATTTTGAGAAGGGGAATTTTTGGAGGATGGGATTTCGAACTTGTCGATACTGAATTGGACCAGACCGATTTACCTTGCTCTCGACCCCAACATGGGCATTGGATACCCAATGGAATGATTGGACCGCTGGCTGGGAGGGAGAAACGGGAAACTTGGAACAGGACGGGAAAAGGCGGGGCACAGCATAGCTAGATAGCGCGCAGGTCGCCCGCAGCGCCGCTGGAGGTGCAGTAGCGTACGGTATCTGGCTTGGCCGCCCTACTGTGTACATGTACTAGACTATATACGTGGAAGGATAGATGGACGGCCTTGAGCTGTTTCTGTTCTGGACATGTATTACTTGAGTGAGCAGGCCAGGTATTGCACTGTGCAAGACAGCGGAGCATTTGTTCCTCCCCTGCTGGTTGTATACCTACTCATAGCACATTATCGGTAGGCACGCGCTAGACAGAGACGGACGGGTTGTTAATAGTATCTAGACAAGTTAAAGCAGAAAAATGGGCGTAGGGACGCAAGGGAGGCGCACAGTAAAATACCAACTACTTAGAATGTAAAAGATGACAAGTCATATACCTACAGCATGCCTACCCTTGGAAGTATCTTAGATGTAAATCAAAATTTGAAGGAGTCTCCTTGGTGCATCTTGCACATCGGCTAGGTGCAGCTGCTGCCTTGGGAACCGGGAACCTGAGCAACCCCCCGGGCTACTGTGGGGTGGCAAACGGACAAGGGCATATAAGGATACCCTTCTACAACTCCCATTCTTAGCTGCACAGTCTACAGGGTTCTCGCACAGGTAGGTAGGTAGGTACCTAGTGGCCCTACCAAACGCGCCCGGCCAACCGCGAACTTTCATTGTACTTACAGAATAGTTAATGGCGCGTCTCATTAAAAAATTACATCACTCGCGTCTTCCTTTATCATCCCGTCTCTGGCACTCGACTCGACTCTACATACACATGTAAATAGTTCTTGCATGGCCTGAAGAAAGGACTAATTACCTCTGACGCCTCTTAGATCCAGATTCCCGTCCCGTTAACGAGTATCGCGACGACTTCAACTATCCGGATAGCGCTCCTCATCAGATACCTACTTGTAGGTTAACGACCCATATGTATGGGACCGGGTGTGAGCGACCAGATCTTGGACTGATCCCACCACGTCTATATCGCCATGTCTAAAATCGACAAGCTGTCCATCTTGGGCGTTCGGTCCTTCAGTCCCACCGAACGCCAGAGCATCACCTTCTTCACCCCGCTCACCCTCATCGTCGGCTACAACGGCTCTGGCAAGACCACCATCATCGAGTGTCTAAAGTATGCTACTACCGGCGACCTGCCTCCCAACAGCAAGGGTGGTGCCTTCATCCACGACCCCAAGCTCAGCGGTGACGAAATCGTCCGTGCCCAGGTTAAGCTCCTCTACAACGTCCCACCCAACACGAGCTACGTCGCTACTCGGAGTCTGCAGCTTACCGTGAAGAAGTCGGCGAGATCGCAAAAGACCCTCGACGGCACCCTAGAAACCATATGCAATGGCGAAAAGGTGTCTATTTCGTCTAAAGAGGCAAATCTAAACAAGCTTATCTCCGACACGTTGGGCGTCTCTCCCGCTGTTCTCGACGCAGTCATCTTCTGCCACCAGGAGGAATCCCTGTGGCCCATGACCGAGCCGGCCGCTCTTAAGAAGCGATTTGACGAGATATTTGAGGCTATGAAGTATACAAAAGCTATCGAAAATCTCAAGACGGTTCGGAAGAAGCAGGGCGAGGCATTGGCCAAATACAGGGCGAAAGAGGCCGAGGACAAAAAAGACAAAGCCAGAGCAGCAGAATGTGAAGCGCGTTCTAATCAGTTGCAAAAAGAGATCGCGGACTTGACGAAGCAAGCCGAGCAACTCAGAGCGCGGATGGAAGATGCCGAGCGGAAACGCCTAGAACGACGTGAGGCGGCCAACAGTTATCTGCTCATTACCAATAATCTACAGTCGAAGAAAGACGAACTTCGTATACGCAAAGCGACTCTCGAGGAGTCTAAGAGTAGAATGGATGAAGAGCTCAATGAATCCGAGGAATGGTTGCGAGATGCATTTGCACGATACGAGGAGCGCGTGGCTCGACATGCGCAAGACATAGAGGAAAGCAGAGCTCAGTATAAAGAGTACAAGGAGAATCTCGACTCGTCTCGCCAACAGCTATCCGAAAAGCTTGCTGAGCAAGGAAGACACCAATCTGATAAGGCGAAGTACGAACGCCAGCTCGAATCGCGAGTTCGACTTGTGCAGCAAGCCGCACAATTACATAGCATCCGTGGCTTTGAGGGTGAGCTGGACGACCGAAAGGTACAAACATTCTACGAACGCATACAGAAGCTTTTAGTAGATAAAAGGCATGAGCTTGAGCGCCTGCAGGCGGAGAATGCGAGTGCTGTGGATAATCAGACGTCCAGCATAACCGAATTGGAAGGTCAGAAATCGAGATACACCCAGAACCGAATCTTCGCAAAGCAAAGAATCACTGCTTGTGAGAAGAGCATGGCTGTTCTCCAGAGGGAACTGAACACGGTTGATGCTGATGAAGGGGCCAAGGCAATTCTCGATTCTGAGTCCAAGAATCTGGACCAACGATTCCAGCAAGCGTCTCAGGATTTGCAGAACGCGGATTTCGACCGCAAACTGCAGCAAGAAGAAGCACAACTGCAGCAACTCGAGGGCGAAAGTAGTAGACTAAGCCGTGAACTTGTGGAATCTACTAGGCTTCTGTCTGATCGCGCGCAGCTCGAAGTCCGTAAGGACGAGCTAACAGAGAAAAACCGAAGGCTCACGACACTAAAGAATACTTGGAATCAAAGGTTATCTGCGTTAGTAGGAGGGGCCTGGGACCCCACTACAATCGAGCGGGAGTTCCACAAAGGTTTACAAGTCAAGGTCCAAGCCTTTGATGAGGCCTCTCGTGAACGTGATGATATCCTGCAGCAACTCAAGACGGTGCAGGCAAATCTTGCAACCACCAGAGAAAAGAACAAGAAACGTGACGGAGAGATCACGAGATGCAAGAATGTTGTCATCGGGGCACTCAAAAGCGTAGACTCAGACGCAGAATTGGGCGTCGACGCCCTTGCTGGGGAAATTGAGCGTCTTGAGAGCGATAACCTGACTCTGAAGAACGATCTGTCCTTGTCTTCGGAAATGAGCAAATATTATGTGAGCTGCAAGAAAGTCATGATTGAGAAGAACAAGTGTGAACTTTGCGAGCGACCTTTCGCCAACGCCAACGAAAAGTCAAGGTTAGCTGCGAAGATTAAATCTGTTCTTGAAGAATTCGGGAAAGACGAGTTGGAAGCTGAAATAGCTGAGAATGAGCAGCTTTTGAGTCAACTACGAGCAGCTCGGCCTCAGAGCGAGACTTACATGCGCCTGCTCACGGAGAAGAAGGAAGCTGACAAGGAGCTGCACGAGGTGCAGAGCAACGAAGCGAGCACTCTTCGTCGCCTGGAGGATATGGATGATATAGTCCGTCTGAAACAAGAGGAGCGGCAAGATTTTGAGTCTATGAGCAAAACCATTGTCCACATCTCTCAAACCCACAAGGAGATCATGGAGGCTGAAGCCCAAGTGGACAGAATTATGTCCCAGCAGCAATCTAGTGGTACAATCAGAAGCACCCAAGAAATTACTGAGCTACAGAATGAATGCGGGGAGCAGTTAAAAGTCACGAAGAACAAAATTAGCAAACTCGCAAATGACAAACAGCGCATTCGAGATACGGTCAGTGCCCTAGAATTAGAGCGCAGCGAGTTGAGAAACAAGTTGAGCCATGCAGTTCGACAGCTCGAGAGAAAGAAGGAGTATGAAAGCCAAATTCAAGCGCAGAAAAACGATATCGTAAAGCAAAAAGAAATCATTCAGCAAGCGGATAGGGACCTAGAATCCGTGGAGCCTGAGATCTCCAAGGCGCGTGCTATTAGAGAAGACATTTTACAAAAAGGACGTGACAAGGAGAAGAAAGTCGCGAGCGAGCGGGATGGTCTCGCGGGCTCCGTGAGTGAACTGAAAATGATTGACGGCGATATCCAGGACTACCTAGTCCGAGGTGGCCCGTCAAACCTGAAGTCCAATGAGCAGGCAATTCAGGCACTTGAGAAGACGATCAAACGAATTGATGACGACATGAATACTCTCGTTGCGCGATCGAATAAAATGAAGGAAGACATGGCAAGCAGCGATGCGAAAAAGAAGAATATAATGGAAAACCTGACTTATCGCAAGGCTGCGCGGGATGTCGACTCTCTCCGATCGGCGGTAGCAGAATTGGAATCCCGGAGAGCCCATGAAGACTACAGTCGACTTAACGAGGAAGCCAATCGTTTCGAGGATCAGCGTCATATATGGAATGCCGAACGAGGGGCTATCATCGGTGCTACAAAGTCCAAAGACGAAGAGCTAGCAATCAAGGTAGACGAGTGGAACACTCAATATAAATATGCGGCCCAAAACTACCGCGAGGCACACATAAAGGTCGAAACTACCAAAGCAGCCATTGAAGACCTTGCACGATACAGCACAGCCCTAAATAACGCCATTATGCAGTACCACGCAATGAAGATGGAGGAGGTGAACCGGATCGCCGGCGAACTATGGCAGAGCACATACCAAGGCACGGATATCGACACGATCTTGATTCGATCAGATAGCGAGGCAACCAACGGACGCAGCACGTACAACTACCGCGTATGTATGGTGAAACAAGACACGGAGATGGACATGCGAGGACGGTGCTCGGCCGGCCAGAAAGTGCTCGCGTCCATTATCATCCGCCTCGCGCTCGCCGAGTCTTTTGGCATCGGTTGCGGGCTCATCGCCCTCGACGAGCCTACCACCAATCTCGACAGTGACAATATCAAAGCCCTCGCCGAATCCCTACATTCTATCATCAAGGCCCGCCGCTCCCAGAGTAACTTCCAGCTCATCGTCATCACGCATGACGAGGAGTTCCTCCGACACATGCGCTGCTCTGAGTTCTGCGACAACTTTTGGCGCGTCAGTCGCGATGAGAACCAAAATAGTCGCATTGAGCGGGAGAGCATTACTACGATCGTCTAGGTACCCATAAATGAACATCGGAGTTTGAGAATGGCGGGCTTCGATCTATCTTGTTGCTTGATCTAGTTGGCGTGAAGTTCATAGGGTAGTAGTGTATTTATCTGCATAGCAAGGCGTTCTTTGCTGGGCGTTCTTTTCCCCCTAAATTGCCTGCTATTTCACTCGATGTTGAGATCTGGGGAGGTGGCTGTATCAATGGCAGCTGGGTGCTGTCTCATTATATTTGAGGATTAAGCCTTTCGAGATGGCCGGGCTAGGTAGTTTATGATCCTCCGAATTGACGATGTTATCGCCGTGTTTTAATATGCCATTTCACTAGAAAGTGGAGAGCCGTAAAAATGCTTAATAAAAAGCTAACAGCTATAACCGCTTCTCATACACAAACTCTCTTTGTGCCATAGGCAACAACTCCCAATCCCGCAACTACCTCTTCCACACAGGTGCAGGTCTAAGTCCGTACAACTGACTCCCCCCCTCGGATAGTGACTGAAAACTGGCTGTAGTTTTAACTCCCCCGAATGACACTATGCGTAAACTTAACACGTGTTGATAAAAGTGAAGATCCAACCCAGAGAGTGACAATTTCTTTATCTTCAATATTTTCCCTCTATTTTATGATATTAGGATGATGTGTATTGGGCGTTGTCAGTGTAGTTACTATAGCACATGTCATCTAGGGGTAGCAATACACGACTTGATCACACATCTAGACTACGGTTTCTACAACAATGAAGAGCTGGACGTATAAGCGTTTGTTCACAGACACCACGAAGACAATATTTAGCAACGTATACGATACATGCCCTACGGGACAATGCGGCTAGTACTGCCGAGGCAGGGCGCAACGAGTCATGTTCTGATGACGCCGATTTTCTAACACTGCAAAGGTCCACGTCTGTCTCTGGCACGAACCACCCAGCGGACACGGTGTGGCCAAACCCACGCTTGGAGTTGTGCTTAGCAATCGTGGTATAATGCGAGCTTGTTTTTATTGTGACCAACACCGCCTTAATCCTGGCCACGGCTATTGGCGATATTATCTACTCCACGCGGCTCTTGAGGTTATAGCGTGTCAAGTGCTAAGCATTGTATCGCTTCCTACTCAGTGCTGTGTCGAGGCCGTCCGTGAATGATGCGCTCAGTCACTTCAAACCAAGGGTGAAGCCAAACTAGTTTATTATGTCTTGTATCCATTATTGATCCCGTTGCCGCCGCGTCACATCGTGTTGTAATCGTAAAGACATATAAGTCTGTTCGAGTTATCACCTTATCCATTCATACCCATATTGCCGAGACGCCGCACAAGACCATCCTAGTTTGGTAGTTGTTGGGAAGTTAGACATAATTTCTAGCCTCTTTGCTTTCTTTCTCACTCTAGACTTGCTCTATCCTCGTCGCCATTCACTATTCCTTCCTCCATGTGGATCTCATCTCCCTCGCATTGGGGATGTGAATGATCGGCTGGGGCCCGGATAACTAGAACAGAAACCTAGTCCTTATCCATAGCGTCTCCGTCGCCATCCGCTTTACTCTCAGGTTTGGTATCGGTAGGGCCCGGGTCCGCATCTGTAGAAGCTGGATCTGGATCCTCTTTTAGCTTCTTGCTCACAGTGCTTCCAAGCTGTTCCTCCGCATCACGCTTAGGTGTCGAGGCCCGTACGCCCCGCTCATTCTCGACTTCCATCTTGTCTTCGTCTCTGCTATCTTTGGCAGTTTCTTCGTTCTTCGAAGAGGCTGAGGTCTCCAGGGCTCTCCGACCCACCGCTGCTTGAATATCGATCCCCTGTCTCATGCTGCCGGTTGCAGTTGAGACAGGAAGGGTCGACGACGTCGCGGTCTGTGGACCCAGATCGTCGACCCCTATCTCCTCGGGACCACGCGCATGCGGTTTCTCCTCGTCTTCAGCATTGTTGCTATGGATGGTCCCTATCGCGCCTAGTACGCTGTCAGCATCGGCGTCCACACTCTCTCCTTCGAGAGTTGCGGAGGACGGTGTCGACACGGCATTGGATGCAGAGCTCGGTGAGTCAGGGGGTTCCGCCGAGGACGGAGCGCGGGCTTGGTGTTGAGATTGTGCTAGTGCTCGTTGCTGGTGGATACGTGCTTGAATCTGCTGCTGTGCCGCGGCGCTTGCGTTGGATCCTGTATGAATGTGATGGCTAGGTACAAGCTGGCTGACAGGGACTAGGCCTGCCTCCTGCTCCTGCCGCAATAACTCACCTTGGGTTACGCTGACACCCCGGGCTCCCATGGACGGGATGCCGTTAACCGACACGGACACCGTCTCGATGCTTCCCACCCCATTAGGGCCATCGATTGTCTCTGTGCTCTCGGTTCGCACCTCTCCCTCCAACTCCGCCGGCACTTCCTGAGCGGAGCCTGCGGATTGCGCCTGTTGGGGTTGTGATAATTGTGCTGGTTGAGTTAGTGGACCTGTGGCGGATCGTCGATCGAGTTGGATCCATGGAATTGGCGTGAGAAGAGCCCCTCCCAGCGCCTCATCGCTTCCGGGCGAAGCCCATGAGAATGGGCGGGAAGGTGCATCTAGCACACCGTTTGCCAGATTCCCTGGTATCTCTGCATGGGTTGACGGCAAGGGGTAGACGTTCAGTCCTGACGTGACGTGAACCACGCGATCGAGAGCGTGGAGGTAGGTGATTAGTGAGCGATAGTGCTGTTTTGGGTGTATGACGAGCTCCGAGATGCGCTGTATAGTGTGCGGCGGGTATTTCGGGAACGTGAATCTGAGGGTCGATGTGATTTCAGAGAGCATGAGGGTGAGCTGAGGCGGTAGGGTGCCTGGCACGATGGGAGTCGGCGTGGCTGGGGCCGAGGCGGGAGCGGCAGGGCGAGATGCCGTCGCCCGCGGCGTCGGTGTAACGGGGTGGTTCTCCTTGTTTGTGTCTGATGATGGGCTCGATATATGGGCATCGGTAGGAGACGACGGCAGCGGCGCCAAGAAGTGCTCCGACAAGTCGGAATCTGGAGCTCGTGGGATGGACGACGGGATCGTGGTTGCTGACGATAAGGGCAGCGGAGGCGGCGGTGGCGGTGGAAGATTTGGTATGGGAAACTCCTCATGAGCATTCTAGTTTCTAGATGTCAGGTTCCGTTCGCGAAGGGGGTGGGTTCGCTGTTGGGGAGGTGAATACAGACCTTCTCAATACGTGAGATCACACGCTCTAGCAAAGCAGGCCACTCCGCGCTATCGAGGCCGCAGTGGTCAGTATGTTACGATCTACAACAACAATAGATATGGCAATATGGAGGAATTCAAGCTCACTAATCCATGGAGCCGCCCGCAGAAAGGACCTGCAGGATCTCATCGTCGTCAATCTCCATCATCTTGTTGTTGCCAATATATTACCAACAGTAGATGCTATATTTTGGTTTGCGACGGCTTCGCGCGCGACACTGGCAAACCAAGTGTACCCGCATAGTGGGGCCTTACACACGCCAAGGTTTGGTACTAGTATGCATACCTATAATTATAGGCTGTACCTAAGTACCAGCCCAGAACATCTGCGACAGATGCTGTAGATAAGGTTAGGTATTGGCGGATAAGGATACCTACATCCATCTATGAAGTAGGTAGTTATATGGCGCATTTTACGGATTGATACTAATAGATAGGCACATCTAGATTATGTCTAGACTACCTAGGTAGGTACTGTTTCCATTGCTCTGCCCCTTCTGCCGATTAACGTATATCTATGTGCCTTAAACCTATTATTCGACGATATACCTGCTTGGTCTGATCATATCATGGATATAAGCTGCTTATGTATTTGTATACCTACCTACTAGGTACCTTAGTAGATGCATCATTAGCTACCTAGTAAAAATGAAAAGAGTGCCATGTTGACTGAGTATAAGAGGTGAAGTCAATAATGCAAGTCTATCAACATTATCGAACTGCTTTTAATTTTCATGTTGCTCATGATCCATAGTACAAGCTTTCATGGTGGTGGTGGCTCAGCAGACTCATAGCCCTCCTTGGCAGGTCTCATGTAGCCAGCACTTCCCCATGTGAGGTAACCTGGTAGTAAGTGCTGATCAGGGCGGCCCCATCATAAGGGCGAGTTTAGTTATAGTGAGCTGTTAGGTACTTGAGCTAGACGAAGGTACCTTCAGGTAGAACCAATGCTAGTCGGGTCTACTGGCAACTCTTCCGTTAATATGACTTAGTATAAAACATGTAAGTACCATGTACAATTTTGATTCACTTGCCGTGCTTATACTTAGATATACTATACTGGCTTTAGAATAAGAAGAAGTTCACGAGTCTGGCTTTGTAGATCGAGTAAGGTCTAGACTAGATCGTGGCTGTACAGATACCTCAGGGAAAGAGATGAGAGCTCCGCCCAAAAATCATATGTAGTATCCGTTAACAGCCTGCAGCCTCTCTGCTTAGCGGCCAAAAGGATCTCCACAGTTAGGCCATTCGCAGGGCAGACCCTTCAAGGTACTGCCCTATGTATGCTTGTGGAGGGTGAGCTGTACGCCATACGTAGATACTGGCTGCACAGCCGCAAAACTTTCCACTAAGCCGGGACATCTGAGCCGTGGGAGGGCAGGTACTGTAGTGACAGTTCCCTCCCGCCATATTGATTAGCGTCGAGCCTATATACAGGACCATTAGTAGTTAGTTATAGGCCCTTGTTCCCTGTAAACATTGGTTCCTGACAGACTTCAAAAAAGCTACCTTTGCTGTGTTTTCTTCCCTGCAAGCCATTGACCCGACTGCATAAACTACAAGACCCATCCGTTTATACATTCATTCATTCATTCATTTGCTCGCTTGTTGTTGGTTGTTATCTTACATTCTGTATCTGTTCCGCTGCCGACTAGACTAAGACAAGAATTACATCATCTGGGCTCGGAGCGAACTTGGATACGAGGGTTGGGCGTGTTGTTTGCTTCTCGCTAAATAGTCTTGCATGTGTCTACCGCCTGACCGAGCCATCAACTACCTCAACTTGGATTAGGTCTTCTTGGGAGACATCAAGAACCGCAACAAAACTTGATTGATTGATTGGTTCATTGATTGAGAACCATCTACCTACATCCATACAGCATACATATTTCTACTTCTTCCATTTCTCTCTCTATCTCTCTCTTTTCCCGTCCAACCTCTTCATTTGCGCTGTCTAAGTCTGTGTCTCTGGCCTATCCGAGCCGTAGGATTGCAGAATACTACGTCCCGACTTGTTCTCGACAGCAGAAAGGCCCTGATTCTGCAGCCCACAAACACAAACAAGCCCCTGCCTCAACCCCCCGTCACGGCTCAAACCCATCAGCCTGTTTCAGCTAACCCAACACTGCAAAGTCGACGGGGCCAAGTCTTTTCATAGCAGCAGCCCAGCCAACCCGCGCCAACCCCGACGTGGTCGTGCAGCCAATCTCCCCGACCGAATCGCAGCCACTCAAACAACTCTTTCGCTCGGCATCTCACCATACCTCCGTCTTCCAACAAGTCATCATCATCCTCCATCATCAACCATTTCTAGCCACTCGTTTCCTCGCTTCCTCATTCCCCTTCATTCCTCTTCATACCTCTTCATATCGTGTTCCCTATTCCTCCTTTCTACCACGGCACTGTCCGTACGAGGTCTTGTCCTCGCCCCTTGTCCAGCCGACGCGGCTCCTAGGCCATTATATTCAGTCTTGTAGCCACGGGACAAAGATCCCAACAATCACAAAATCGTCTTCGCCACTGCAGCTCGATTGAAAAGCAAGCTCCTCGCATCTGAGGAGTCATCACGCCGTCAAGCTGGATTTCAGTCAGCAGCATCGGCCTTTCCCGGCTGGAGACAACGCCGGATTCCAGCAAATCCCTTCATCGCAATCCTATCAACCATATTCCGTCGATAACTATCCTCCTCAGCCAGAGTACGATCAACACCAATACGCACAATATCCCCAATACCAGACCTCTCCACAGCCTCAATACCTCACCAATCTGAGCCCCACCATGGCTTCTACACCAAGTCGGATAACCGTATTCAGAAAGGGGACAATTGAGATTTTCAAGAGGCGGTGGCCACGGTGGTTCTTTCTGGCGATTCTCTTGCAAGCCATCATATGCATGGTATTCGAAGCGTAGGAATTTTCCAGGCCTCTAAACAGTACTTCGAATCATACTCATGCTAATATTTATCTAGGTATACGTTTGCCCTCTTTCAGCGTGGCTTGAAAGAGACGGATGGATTCGGGGGCGATGTCCAGTCGCAGCTGAAGACCATTCCTACTTTCCTTGGTCTATTTATTTTGGGCTTCATATACGAAGTTATTCTGGTCTGGGACGCCCTTATCGCGAAAAACACAATTCAGATTATTGGAGTGTGCGTCGCGAACTTGGCCCTGCTCGTATATGGCGCGCTGCAAATTGACCAGATTCATGAGGCCATTAACATTTTGGAGGGTCAAAACGTCTTCTGGGATGAGAATGTCTGGCCGGAGACTCGGGCCGAACTAATCGCCATCCCCGCAATCATTGGGTTGATTACGCTCGGCCTAAGCTTCATGGCCTGGAAGCTCTACCAGGAGTTCGCGTGGGATATCCTGAAGCAAATAGGAGCTGACTACAGGATGAAGAAACGATTTTTACATTACCAGGTACGTGATGATGGCTACTTTCCGTTGTTTACTCACGCTGATTTGAGTTGTAGATTTATATCGCCCTATTAAAGTTCGATTTCTTCTTTTTCGTCGGCTTCACGATCCAGTTCCTTGTTGTAGTAGGTGGTAGATCGGCTGTCGAGTTCGGTTTGACCGCCGCTGCCATTCCAGTCACGATTGCCATCCTTCTCTGCGCCGCGTGGTCTACTCGCCGCGAGTGGAAGGCGGGCATGTGGATCGTTGGGATTCTCTACCTCGGAGGTTTGACGTACTTCATCTACAAGCTCGCACGCATTTACGACCCGACTCAAGCTGCTGCCTATATGCCGGTTCGAAAGTCATTGACTACATTTGCGGTACTTACGATCGTTCTCATCATCTTGACAATCATCAACGCCTTAGTTTGCTTGTTCAACTTTGGCCATGGACTCAAGCAACACCTCCTCAAGTCCTCGCGACAAGAAATCGACAAGGATCAGGCCAGCTACTCGATGCACGACGTCAAGCAGCCTCAGCTACCCAGTCGAATGACGATCGATTAAGTTACCTTTCCTCGTCTAAAACGAACCCTAGTCCGATATAGATGTACAAAAACGACACGATTTGAAACGATTCTCATAGCACTTTTCTATTTATTCAGATATCCGGCCGTCGGAGGCTACACGGAATCAGGGACAGGGAGAAAGCCGTCCCCAAGAACTCCATCAGTATTTTCCTCGAGGCGTTTCGGCGACTGCTTGATCTTTAGCCACCAATGACGGTTGGGTTTTCCTTTTTCAAGAAAAAGCATATAACTTTGGCCGCCCCAGTGCGCTGGCTCGAACTGGATACCGCTCAGGCGATGGAAAGAAACGCAGGAGTATTGAGTCAGGGGTTACAAGCATGAAAGTTCGATTGAACGAAGAAAGTTGGGGGAAAGGCCACAATAGATTTCGTTTTCGCATCACTGGTGCGGTGGCTTTCAGTCCTCTAGTCACATAGCTAGTAGGTTCAAGATATCACTGCTTTGCTTACCACCTCTCGCGAGTTTCTCTGTCGTCTGATTTGCGGTATAAAAGGGGGTCCCATGACGTAAAATTTTTAATAGAGACAAGTTGTCCCAAGGACTAGTGTGTAATAAGTGTAAATTGTGAATTTAGTATGATGTGACACGCTATGGTGGGCTAGCCCATTATGCATCATGAGAATTGGGTAGCAAAGGATTAAACTAGACGAATTCGAAACACCCAGGTTTGGAGAGTCTCTTGTAAATGATGTTCCTTACTCCAAGCGCCTGAGTTGCCTACACAAACAGAATAACTACCCATTGCCCCGATAACATGCATTGAAAACCCAGCGTAATCCTTGATGTGTATAGTTCGATGCGAGCATGCCGTGCTTATCTTACAATCTTACAAGCTTTAAAGAATAATCTCCCTCGCATCCTTGACGACGCCCTCACTGGGGCAATAGGGACACTTGTACCTGCTACCCTTAGCCAGCTTCTGCAGACTCTCGCGGGCGAGGACGTGCCCGCACGGCAGCATGACGGGCGGGTTGGCGTCTGTGGTCTGGCCCCTACTGACGGGGCAGACGAAGATGGAGTGGTAGAGCATGCTCTTGGGGAGAGGGGTCTCGAAGGCGAGCTCGTTCTGTGTCGTCCACTCCGTATTCTTGGCCTTATTGATGCCGGTCCACTTCACGAGGTTGGGGAGAGCGAGGGCGCCGGCCGTCGCGGCGACGTAGAGGGGCGATTCCGCCGATAACCCTATCAGCGAGCAGAACTCACGTGTGAAGGACGAGGCCACCTCGTCAAAGGCGAGCGAAATGTCGAAGATAGCCCGGTATGGTGAGTCGACCAGGTTGGGTGAGAACACCATGGCGCAGCTCAGTCGTTCAATCTCTCGCAGGTGCCTTTGCTGGAACCGTTTGAAGTTAAACCGCGCGTAGTTTAGAGCTCCTGACACGCCATTATCCTCGGTGTCTGGAAGGCCGTTCACGGCCGGCCCTTTAAATAACCATATAAATTGTAATTTGCATAATTCGAACTCTAAATTAGAGCCTCTCGCTTCGAGCTCGGGGGAGTTCACCCGTGCCCATTCGATAGCGGGGTACAGGTCACGACGCTTAATCGAAGCCAAGATCGAATACATGCTGGCGAATCTCTCCTGTAGCTCCTGGGACCTAAAGGCCGACAAATCCGACGGGATATCTGCGTCTGTTATCATCGGATCGGAGGGCGTATCGGGGCGTGATATCATTATCGAAGGAGGTTGCGGTCGGGTTTGGGAGGACGACCCGGGCGTTTCGCTTTGTGGCTGTGCTTCTCCGATGAAGGTAGACGCTACTTCGAACTTCCCCTCGCGCAACAGGTGCATAACGATGGCGCGATTGATCAGGGCCGTCTGTGAGGCCATCGGATCGTGGTCTGTTGGTAATGTTCCCTTGGTTTCCCTGAAGGCCCGGCCGAGGGCTTTGTGGAAGGCATTCTGGCTCTTGTGCACCCTCCCCAGATCACTGTTTATCGCGTCCAACTGTGCGCTCACCGGGTTTTGCAGCTTCGTGAGGGCCAAACTCGTGGTATGCGGGTCATTTGCTGAACGGCCGTGTCAGTATGGCGATTTAAGGTACTGGGATACGGGATATAGGACGGAGAACGAGACGAGAACTCTCGTACCTGCAGCCACCTCCTCCCTGGCACTCACGAGGAAGTCGATCAACCTATCCACATCCTCCACGGCACCCGTAAGCTTGCTCGCTTGGTTGAACTTCCTCAGCTCCTTCTGGAGTTCGAGCAGCGACATTGTTCTACGTTGTAACGGGGAAAGAGTTTCTGGGGGCCCGATGGAGCCCAAGTCGGGAAACGGTAGTCAAATGGCTTCGTCCGTTCGACAAAAGAGCGAGTAGTGTGGATATGCAGGTGTAGAGTCGTCGTATTGAACCTTAACGTTGAATGTCGTTGAATCGGTGCCCCGCGGCTTGTAGGGTGGTTGGGGTAGTTCACATGCCGTCGCGGATCTCCGGGTCGGTGTTCGTGGTTGTTGGCAGTGAATCTGCTAGTTATAGCTATTCACTTCCTCCAATGATCCCACAAACGAAGCGACGAAGAAGAGAAAGGTGTTGAAACTGAGTTGTAATAGCAAGATAGAGCTGGTTGGGAAATGTGCGTGTGTCTGTCGATCAAGTCATCAATACACTGATAATGATAATGATAAGTACAAGTAGGTTACTTACTGTAGGTGTCCACTTAGACCTCAGATAGGTACTGTAGTAATCCACTGCATGCTCCATTCTCCCGCCATTCTCCATTGACCCCGTCGGAGGATAGCCCACATTGTACCGCGATACCCTGTTTGGGGAAGGACGATGACGCATTAGCTCCCTAGACCTACCTAAAGTGCCAATGCGCTGCCGGGCGAGCACAGGACAGCTTCCACAGCATTCATTCAGGGGTGTCTCCTTTGTTACACATCGTTTATTTCTCAACTACGTAAATTTACACATCGTTCTTCAGCGGCCAAAGTAGTGTAGGTAGTTCCTTTTCTCTGCGTATGCCTAGCACGGATAAAGTGGTTTATGGCAGCTAAGTTGACTAGTGCTCGTTTCGCAAGCCTGAGACCCTGTCTTTACGTTACGTACTATGCACAGCACACGATGAACCTACGAGCCCGTCGACCTGGCCGTCATATATGGAATGAGCCATGTCGCTAAGGAAAATTGTCTCTTACAACGACGAATCGAAACCCCAGCGAGAAGATGATGCTACGATCGCGAGAGCGCTATCCTACAATGGTGGCCGTCCATCTCGAGCCGGTACTCCAATTACTCCTTCCGATCCGAAACCGGCCCATGCTCCAGATCGACCAGCTTCACCTTCAGGGCAGCGGCGCAAGGTAGTAATTCCGGATCCCGTTGCCTTCAGGTACGCCGTCACGAAAAATGAGCGAACAACGCGGTCACTAATATCTAGTTGGAATAGATACCTGGAGGAGGACGAGTGTGTTGGGGTCGTCGAGAGAAAAGCCGAGCTGAAAGGATATGAACTATACCTTGTTGAACAATGGGCCTGCTCCCGTCAATCGCCGACTCTCATGATTGTTACATATACCGGAGATATGAGCCATAGTGTTGTTGTCGGTGTGCTATCGGTCCCTAAAGACGAGAAATCATGGTCACAGCGCCTTCGCGTTTACTTCAAAGCCATTCACCAATACCACGCACGGCCCAGAGGTACGGACTTAGGCGAGCTGATGGTCGCGAATCTCAGCAGCTTCCCCTCGGCCTTGACCGTCATCTCTGTGCCCGGCGGGAATATCAGGAATCAGCGACGTAGTTTTATTGTGAATGAGAATCTCAAGAGACTAGGTTGCTCGGGCCGATCTGGTATAACCCTGTCCGAACCCATACCTGCTGCCAAAGCCAAATTTCGCCAACTGTATAAAACTAACGACAAGGTCTCGACCGAAGACGCCGTTATTGAGCTAGTCAAGCTCTGCCAAGTTGCTCTCTACCTGTTCGGCAAGCTTGAGCAGGTCTATATCGACGGCCTGCTCTGTGATGTGACGGAAACTTCCGTTGGCGATTGGTGGACCGAGTTTGGAGTCGAATACTTCAATGCAGAGCCCACAGACGGCATACTCGGGCCCACGACCGTGTCGGCATTACTAGGCCTGTTGGGAGGAGCGAGGAATAGGTTGAGTTACTCGGGTGCGCCGGTTCCCAAAGACGTATTCGACATAGTCTCAACTGAGAGAGGCATTTATCATTTCCAGAAATATCACAAGCTTGAAAAAACACGCCGACTTGATCGGCAAACTATGCATAAACTTCACACACTTACTGCGAAGGCTGCGGCTGGTGAGGGCTGGGGTGTACAGAAAGCCGTCAAGTCGACAGTCACAGATATAGGCGGCAGGCGAGGAGAAATGGTCCTGGGAATGGTTGGCAGCCGTGACAAGGGTGGTATTGGTGATATTGAGACTATTGACCTCGATCGTTTTATTGGATTAGTCGCAGGAGAACGGGCAAAATGGCTCTGGCACGGAAAGCCTAAGCGCACCCCCGCCCTTGACCCCGAAAAATCTGGACCTGACATGATCCTGCTTGGCAAAGAAGATCTCAGAACATCTTTCGAAGAAGACGCCGACAATCGCCGGAGAGAAGGCTCCCCGGCGATATACTCAACACCTGCCCCCGGCTCCGCAGCTAGCGTAACCGACAGTCCCGCAGACAAGGATGTGATACGTCGAGGGATGTTCAAGAGCGTGGCTCGCGATGCCAGATCAGGGCTCGGTCGAATCAAAGATGCGATGACAAGCGGTAGTGGGTTACGAGGACACGCCAGTCGGCCGTCGAGAGATGAGTCTTCCGAGTTCGCGTTCAACGGCTCTCAACACTCCTTTCTATCTAGTGCATCAGCAGGCATTGTCAGTAGCCCAGTCCAAATTCCCGATTCAGCACAACCGGGTAGAACCTATACCTGGGGGAATAAGCCTGAGGAGAATTTGGATGCGTCCAGGAAGGGGAAGGGTATCTCTGCCGTCATACCAGCTCCCGGCACGACAGCACCAGATGAGACTTCAACGGGCGAGCTGCGGACGCCTGCTCGAGCCAACGATACTATCCAAAAATTGGCCGCCCACGACAAGAAACAAATAACCCAAGTCCAAAATGAAGATAATCCTGCCACAGCAGACCCATCCATTGCTGGGTCCGCAGCAGGCGATCGTACGAGCGAGGTTGAGATTGAAGATACTTCTCAAGCAGCAGCGCCTCATTCCGTTGCCGCGCTGTTAAGTCTACGCCGTCGATACAGCATTGCTAGCAGTCAACCACCCCGTGACACTTCGCTAGTAGAAGCCCGGTGGGCTCGCAGATTATCATTTGGTGATGCTGAAGAAGCCGTTCTGAGATGGGAAGAAGTGGCGGATTTCACGGATGCGGAGGCTGCTGATGGCAACACAAAGGCAGAGAATCAGATGCGTTTACTCGAGGTCGCGCAAGCGATGTACTTGAATATTACCGACATCGAAAAAAACGTTGGACCCTGGGTCGAGTCCAAAGTGCAAGCTATTCAGGCGACGAACGAGATATACTCCCGTCAAATAGACGAGTTGCAGACCATATACGATAACTCATCTACTCTATACCAACGAGCGCACCATGATTACCAAGATATCGTCGCGGACCATAAAGAGCTTCTCTCCGAGGCGCTTAATCGAGTCGAAGGAGAGGCGGCTAAGCTGGAGTACGAGATCACAGCATTACTATCACGAGTACAGGAGGTGGAAGATAGTGCCGCACAATTCGAGATTCAAGTTGAAGAGGTCGAACAGAGAGCTGAGGAGTTGAAGGCCCAGCTAGAGAAGGAGAGTTGGCTGCACTGGGCGGTAAGGACACTGACTGGTATAGGAACAGGTCCAAACATCACGAGGCCACGATAATAGCGACAAGCGAGCATTCATATCGGGGATTCTTTCTTATTCGCTTATGCTCTGTTCCGGATTTTCTTCGAAATGGGGTTTGTTCTTTTTCTTCGTCGGTCATGGCCAGTCACTCTTTTATTAAGGTTAAAGCATTGGGCATGTAACAAGCATTGGTTGGCGTATGGCCATAGACTCAAGATACACAAATAGATACCCAAACCACATCATAGACAAATGATTTCCTCATCGGGGGACACTCGGCATGTTTACGCAGTTCGTAATGCGACTTCTATAAAATTTTGGGCACCAGCTGCTGACAGCTGGAAAGTAGCATGACGCTAAGGTGACTTTTGTTGAGAGATGAAAACCACGTGACGTAGGTTCTAGTCAGGTCGGAAGTATCGGACATTCCAGCGGTTGACTCGCGACGAAAATAAGAATGCCGGTACCTCTCTACACTGCGGCAGGCTAGCCCTGTCGTCCCAAAACAGACCAATACCAATACTTTCTTTCCTCCACCCAATTCTGTCCCCGACGACTTTCATTCATCCTTCTTACTCCGATACCATCCGATCACTTCTGCTTGTATATCCTTCCTACTCTTTGTAATTATTCGATCAATCGTTTGTTTGCGCTCCCTTATCATGAGCTCTTCCGCCAGAGCTGCCCAACGGGCAGTCGTAGTGAACCCCTTTGCGGGCAGGATTGCGACAAGACCTGGGCTCGGGCTTCCAACCCCATATCTCGGACGACAAATCCGGCATTTACCCCTCGACCTGCCCACGCGCGCCCTACTGATTCCGCTTCGAAGCATATCGACCGAGCGACATTCAGTTAGCAGCCATAGCGGTCCCCCTCCCGGATTCAATGCAGAGCAGGCCAAGAAGCCACTTCCCAAAGAGACACCAGTGACAAGCAAGACATCGGAGCCAAAATCGGCGCCCTCGGAAAATGCGGCGGCGGCGCAACCAGCTCAATCCTCTATAATTGAGCCCTCCGCCGAACCTAAATCTCTGACCGATCTGGCTGCCAAGAAAGACCAGGATGTAGAGAAAAAGGAGGATAAGCCAGCGAAGAAGTTGACTCTAAGCCAACGGATAAAGCACGAGATTCAACATTACTGGGATGGCACGAAATTGCTAGCCACGGAAATCAAAATCAGCAGCAAATTAGCCCTAAAGATGGCTGCCGGCTATGAACTGACTCGCCGAGAGAACCGACAACTTCGGCGAACAGTTCAGGACCTCGGCCGCCTTGTTCCCTTCTCGGTCTTCATCATCGTCCCTTTCGCAGAAGCACTCCTACCTGTAGCCCTCAAGCTCTTCCCTAATCTGCTCCCGAGCACATATGAAGGTCAACAGTCCAAGGACAAGAAGGCTGCGACGCTTAGGGCTA
This sequence comes from Xylaria sp. Z21, assembly GCA_037356095.1. NCBI lineage: Eukaryota > Fungi > Ascomycota > Sordariomycetes > Xylariales > Xylariaceae > Xylaria > Xylaria sp. Z21. The sequence continues at coordinate 80,184 of JBAWJX010000086.1, read as the reverse complement.
CCCGTAAGGAGGTCAGCTCTTTCCTGCGCGAGACAATGAAGGAGACTGGATTACCTTTATCACCCGCCACAACGCAAAAGGAAGAGTTCGCTACGTTCTTCCGAAAGCTGCGGGCGACAGGAGAGAAGCCCAGCACCGATGATGTCATCAAGGTCTGCCAGGCCTTCAAGGACGATCTCACCCTAGACAACCTTTCGAGACCGCAGCTGGTCTCTATGTGTCGTTACCTAAACCTCAACACCTTCGGCACAGACACTATGCTCAGATACCAAATCCGTCACCGTATGCGTCAAATTAAGCGGGATGACAAAGCAATCAGCTTTGAAGGTGTAGACAGTCTTAACGTATTGGAACTACAAACAGCATGTGCCAGTCGTGGTATCAAGACGCACACTGTTTCCCCAAGCAGGCTGCGGGAGGATCTTCAGTCCTGGCTTGAGTTACGGTTAAAGCATGGCGTACCTTCTACGCTCCTTGTCTTGAGCAATGCATATATGTACGGCCAGAAAGCCGAGGAAGGTGGTTTCCATAGCCAGATCGAAGCTCTGACTGGTGTGCTCTCGTCTATTCCTGAGGAACTGTACCACGAGATCGAACTCGAGGTCCATAACGCTGAAGGCGCTGCGACTAACAAGCAGCGTCTCGATGTGCTCAAAGAGCAGCAGGAGCTCATCGAGGAAGAGAACGAGCAAGAGCAAGAAAGCCAGGACACCGGCTTCGCCACCCCCAAGGATGTAGACGATATTGATGAAAAGGAGGATCGGCAACAAGCCGCCTCAGAGCAGGGCCTCGATAAAGAAGTGGTTGGCGAGGCTGTAGATGCAGAGGCTGACCAAGCCCATGCAAAGCAAACGCAGCCCGAGTCCTCCGAGAAAGTGGAGGCAAAGAAAACAGAAAACTAAAATGACAAGCGCCCCTCATAAATATTCCCCCCAGCGGATTTGTACCATACAAGTGTCGCTTCTCTTTTGTAATATCTTCGGCAATGCAAACGCCAGTGTATCAAAGCGGGCATGGAGACAAGGCATACTCCAGGAGTAGCGGTATGGGATTATAGATAGAAATCATTGCCGTGGTGCATTTAACGATTCAATAGATTTGAATTTACGAACTTCAACATAACGTCATTAGCTTTCATCGATATCTAGGTAGGATTATTGTTATTCGATCGGAAAACTCCGTACCTAGTGATGTGACATCGGAGCAGCATCTGTGCGGCGACCTTGGCAAGCGCAAGCTCAACTCCCCTTGCCTGCGAGACGCCTGCGGCATCGTCGAACGATGGCAACTTCTGTAGGTCTTGTAACGCGCAGCGAGCGAAGCTTTGTGGCGCAGTCCTTCTCTCCGTGTACCTACCTACTTCAGACGATCTGCGCGAGCTGAGGATTCCAGCCGATTAGTTTCGACGGATGGCAGGGTTAACCAGGGGTCAGCTTGTTACAGATTTGCATCACGGATCTCGCCCTGCTTTTAGGAAGCTGAGCTAGTACTCTAGTCTCGAGCCAAAAATACAATGGGCCTATAATGTGTAGGTAGGCAAGTAAATAAGTACGTGGGTTAGTCCTGGTGGCTATTTCGCGTGACCATCTCGATCTCCGGTGCGATTCACCTTCTTTCGCGTATTGCGCAGTGCGTCGTCGCGATCTGCTATGAGGCTTCTCGCTTGTGCTTAGTTAAATTACCTGTTGCTAATCTTTTCTCGAGAGGCAGTGGGTCACTGTGCTCTCCAGACTGGTGTGTTTATCGTACCTGCATATAAGGATGCATATGTGTAGTGGTGTTTGACTACCCGGAGGAGCTTCCGGGATTGCGAGAGTGAAACGTTCAACTATTAGCAACAGAATAAAACCAATATGTGATAGGAGTTATTGAGCCGCGCATACATCGTATTTGGCTTGGTCAATCCCCCAAAAGCCTATGGGATTAGTGAAACTGAAAATATAGTGAATTATGTTTCTTCAATTCCCGGCTTCTTCCACAAACGCGCCTCATTGTTTCGGAGAGAAGCCTCGTGAGATGTCTGCCCGGCTTCCAGGGTAGTAGGTGTTCGCTGGCCGAGACCCATTCCGGCTCTCGAGACACGCCGAGAGGCTGCATTGCATCGAATTGCCAGATCCTTCGAGGGGCTCAGCTGTCAAGGCAGATCGACTATCACAATATCGGAAGGTACAGCAGCGGTGGTCTCATGGAGTATAAGGACGGAAGTAGGATGCATGCCCGGCTGCTATAATACCACGATGAGTTACGCTGCCACGGGATCGTGAAGAAGGATCAATGTGGTATTGAAGTGTGATTCTTTCGTTTATTCATTCTTTTTTCGAGACACCAACTCTCGTTTTCGCTCATTTATTTTATTTGGTCTCTTGGCTTGTTGCCGGTCGGTCGTGGCGATGCGTGCTCAGGCAGGATTCCTCGCGCTCTTTTCCGTGCTCCGGGGCGCGGCGGCGCTTTATGACCTCCCGGAGCCTCCGATACGACGAGATGATTATGGGTTTATGTATCTTTTTGAGGGCGCCGAGTCGGCAGTCCTCAAGCGAAGCACACATGACGCGACGTTCCCTTTGAATTTCAATGTTGCGAATAGGAACTTGTTTAACGGGTATGTTATATCTAGAATGTTGCTTATCTACACTTCTCATTCATCCAAACCAAGAAACTCGTAACGATTTATAAGTAAAAACATACTAACTAACTAATCTCGTATCAGAAACTTCCAAGGCGGCACATTAATGGTGAAATGTATCGAGTGTAGCACAAGCGGAGAGATTATAGCCTCCGCAATGTTGCCAGACATAAGCGACATCGATATCACAGACCCGGGTGACATCTTCGACACCTCTATGCTTGGTCTCACTTTCAATGGTGTCGGCGCAACCATAGATCTGGACTTGACTGCCGCGGCATCTGGAGACTTTTCCATGTCGTTGCTGAAGACAGAGAGTCCAATCGGCGTTGCTGTAAGTCTCGTTTAATTTATCTTCGTTTAGCTACCAATGTGTGCCCGTCATGAAGACAACTTAGACTAACAATGATTGTATTTATCTAGGGCCCCGGCTTCCAAATTGGTGTTGTATTCTCTGTAGACCTCGTCCTGAAGATCACTGGCAAAATCGAGACGAAGGGCGGCTTCAAAGTTGCTGTTCCCAGTGGGTCGACATTCGTTATTCCATTCGATCAGTCAAAGCCGAATATTGCCAAGTTGTAAGTATCCATTCTCCTTTTTCTTGCCTTACAATGTTGGCCCTGCCCTTAGATATAACACTCCGTATCATAGCGATAGAGATGTAACTAACAAATTCGTCTCAAAAGCGACGGCTCATCAGTTTCCCTAATCCCTATAACGGTTGACCTACCAGCCGACATAACAGTCGCCCTCCGCGTAAAGGCCTCGGCCGGCGTGATGCTCCCAGACCTCAAGATCGTCGATGCCAAAGCGCTCGCAGGCGCAACCCTCTCTCTCCCCGAGGTGATCCTCAAAGAATCCGCATCTCTAACGTCCAAGACATGCAAGCTGCCCGTGTCGGCGGAACTCAACATCAACGCGGGCGTGTTCGTCGACATCGGCGCGGACATCGGCGGGATCAACCTCGGCGACTTCAACCCGAAGGCCACGACGACGCTCTTCCAGGCCTCGACGAGCACGTGCCTGAAGTCCGCCAGCAGCACCAGCACCAAGACGTCGACGAAGAAGAGCAGCGCGTCCAAGTCGAAGACGAAGAGCGCGAGCAAGAGTGCTAGCAAGAGCCCCTCGGGACGCCCGTCGGGCAGCGCCAGTGCTAGCGCGAGGCCTACGCCGCACTCCTCGTTCCGTCCGCCGTCGGCTTCAGCTAAGCCTACGCCCGGCCCGTCAGGGAAGCCCCCTGGTTCCGGAAGCCCGAAGCCTACCACGTTCCATACGAGCGCTAGGCCGCCTCCGCAGAGCAATCCCGGGAAAGGTCCTGGCGGTGGTGGCGGGGCCAGTTCTGCAGCACCTGGCGGCGGCGGAGGTGGAAGCGGCGGTGGTGGTAGCAGTGGTGGTGGTAGCAGTGGTGGTAGTGGTGGCGGTAACGGTGGTGGTAATGGCGGTGCTGGTGGTGCTGGAGGTGCTGGAGGTGCTGGAGGTGGTGCTGGCGGTGGCGGCGGCGGTGGATTTGGAGCGCCGAGCTCTTTCGCCGTCGCGGCTCGCACGTATGCGAAGCGCACTGCTTACCCTATCACGCTACGCAGTCTGGCGACGCCCATCACAAACTTCGTCGCTGCTCCGACTGCTGCCTAGACGTACTTACTTTACTGTATGTGATAGGCTACATACAATCTGATTTGTAGGATTATTTATGTGAATTAGCTGTCCCTATTGGATGCATTGTACATCAATTTCATTTCTTATACAATATAGATATGATGTGCTTTGATGGCGTTCAACTTCATGTGGACTACATGCTGTGCGATCGTGCCAAGCTAGACGCGCGGCCCTCTCCCGTCTCTGCCCGTCCATGGGACTGGACCCAAGCCAAGGACGTTGTCGAATCAGATTAAATGACAACTCCAATTCCAGTCACGCCAACACGCCACGGTTGCCTATCGTGTAGGTGTCACAATAACGTTTTCTGTACCCGTATGTTAGACTAGTGGCTTAAATTTTACTAATAACAGGTTTTGTGGTGTTAACGGCGTTGATTTATAGAAAACTTAGATGATGGACTTAGAGAATGGGCGAAAGCGGTTACATCTAATCGAAGATGGCTTCAGATCCAAACTTTCTATACTCGAACAAGGATGTTCTCTTCTCCAATTATTTTGTGTTAAGGCGTATTCCAGTATCTGCCTGTCATGCGTCTGTCATGCGCCTGTCAGGCTGCCATCAATATCTAAGCAGTGTAACCCTCGGTAGTGAACTTTACTATGAACTCCAGTTATATGTTGATTATCTCGGATAGCCTTTCCGTGACGTCGGCCGACTTGTGGGAAACCAAACTACAACCAAGAAGTAAATAAATAGCATGAGACGTGCCTGGCTTGACGCGTGTCATGTCGTGCCAACCACCTACAAAATTATAACTACTTCTTCCTATGTACGTATGTTGGAGCTTGATGTCCGTAGATAGGTAGTTCTGTAAGTAGTGCCTTACGTAGTTTGATGAGTGGTTCGCTCGTCGATGCTATCCGAAGCCCGAAGCCCCGCTCCCCAAGTCCCTTACCTTGTAGATAATTATACAAAGGAGTTCGCCGGCTGACTCACTGCTACGCTCCAATGCTAAGTGAAGAGCCAATACATTGCAACACGTGCGTAACGACTGCTTCCTGCCCTTTACTTACTTTCGTGGGATCATGCGTATGCATATTATACCACTTACCTAGGTAGCAGAATGGGTGTTCTTGCATAGGTAAGGCAAGTACAGTAGGTACCCGGTCTTTGGGTACACTAACGTTAGCGTAGATCAAGCTTTTCGCTCACGCGCGGATGTATGTACCTAAGTAGGTAGTTGGAAACTTCGGTGATATGACGGACTTAGTACTTCAGTCTATGGAGATAGAACTAGTCTAGGTACCTAATATTAGATAGGCAGCGTGAACGGCTGAAACAATGGGAGCACTATAGTCTCATTCCCTATCTATGTATCGACATTGGATAGTTGGTTCATGTTGAATTGGAGTCCTTTTTTTGGTTGGTCTATCGAGCTAGCTCGGGGATATTGTATCCGCTACAGGGCCAGCTAATCTGAAAGCGGAAATGGCCACCGCGCCCGTTTACAAACTGTATTACCTACCGGGTATTACTCGTGGATGTGTCCAGGGAGAGTCTCTGGCGGTCTATGACCGGTGCCGCTTTGTGGAGAAGAATTCGAATTTGCGATCCATGACTACAAGACTGTGCTGTACCCCATCTCGGTAGGTCCTTATGCGTCAGCCGAAAAAGCTTCGGCTTTTGTATGTTATCCGACCTACTGCCTACGTGGATGAGAAGGTTTTTTTTTTCTTTTTGTTTTTCTCGTCTTCTGGATCTAGAAAAAAACAAAACCCATCCACCCTCCTTAGGCCCTGTAGTTCGTAATATTGTTGCTCTGTCAGACAAAAAGTTTTAGATCTCCATCAACTGTGGCGCGTTTGACTGAGTTGTCTTAACCTAACAAAGACATGGCGGTTCCAGACGAGAAATTCGTCGATCTGGAGCGAGATGTTGGCTTCAACGGCGACCAAAAACCTACGACACCGATATCCAGCGAGGACGACGACACCACATCGAGCCACGAGCATAAAAAGGCCGCCGAGAACAGTACTAATGTTGCTGGGGACTTGGAAGCAGATCAGAATGGCGCGACGCCAGCACAGCCAAATGTTACGGGCGATTCACCGCAGGGAGAGCGCTCGGGCTTGGAGATGGCGATAATCATGGTAGCACTTTGCTCGGCGCTCTTCCTTGCAGCCCTGGATGCAACCATCGTGACAACGGCCATCCCTACAATTGTAGGCGAGTTCAATTCACCATCAGGATACACCTGGGTAGGCGCGGCATACACACTTGCTAGCTCCGCAACCGTGCCGAGCTGGGGTAAGGTCAGCGACATATGGGGGCGCAAGCCTGTGTTGCTGATCGCCGTGGGCATCTTCTGGATTGGGTCTCTGATCGCGGCTCTAAGCAGGAACATCGGACAATTGATTGCTGCTAGAGCTATACAAGGAGCAGGTGGAGGCGGTGTTGTCGTCCTTATCAACATTGCCGTTAGTGATCTCGTCTCGGTGCGTAAGCGCGGTCAGTACTACGGCATATTCGGTGGTGTTTGGGCGCTCGCCTCGGCTATTGGGCCTGTCCTCGGTGGCGTTTTCACAACGAAAGTCACTTGGCGCTGGTGTTTCTGGATCAATCTCCCTATAAGTGGACTCGGGTTCGCCGTTCTATTTTTCGTCCTCAAACTGCACAACCCCAGAACACCGGTTCGCGAAGGGCTACGTGCCATCGATTGGCTAGGAAGTGCGCTGATCATTGGTGCCACCCTCCAATTGCTCTTCGGCCTCGAGTTTGGTGGTGTCACATATCCCTGGAAATCAGTCACCGTCATCACATTGATCGTATTCAGCATCGTCACCTTTGGCGTGGCCATTGTCGTCGAGAAGTACGTTGCCGAATACCCCGTCATCCCCCTTAGACTCTTTAAGTCTCGCCGGAACATCATCGCCTTTGCCATTTGTTTCGTGCATGGCGCCGTCTTCATCTCCGGATCGTACTACCTTCCGTTATACTTCCAGGCCGTTGTCGGATCTTCGTCCCTATTGTCCGGCGCCTACCTGCTGGCTTTCGCTCTCCCGCTATCTTTCGTCTCTGCATTCACTGGCATCTGGATGAAGAAAACAGGCCAATATCTTCCCGCCATCCTGTTTGGCATGGTCTTCCTGACCCTAGGCTTTGGATTATTCATCGATCTCGGTTCACCAGTCAATTGGGCTAAGCTCGTTGTGTATCAAATTATCGCCGGTATCGGTGTCGGACCGAATTTCCAATCGCCCCTGATTGCGCTGCATTCTGGTCTTCACCCCAAGGACATTGCGGCTGGTACTAGCACATTTCAATTTATACGCCAGCTTGCGACATCGATCTCCATTGTCATTGGTGGAGTCGTGTTTCAGAACGGTATGCAGAGACAGTACCCAACCTTGCTGGCCCAACTGGGCCCTGAGCTTGCAAATAAGCTCTCTGGAGGCAGTGCAGGGGCAAACGTAGGCTTGGTTGCATCTCTACAAGGAGAGCAGGGCAGAGTCGCACGAGACGCATACTGGAACAGTTTACGAGAGATGTTTATTGTATTTACCGCCATCTCGGCCTTCGGCCTTCTTATTAGCCCTCTTGTCGGCCAGAGGAAGCTGAGCAAGGAGCATACCGAGCATAGGACCGGCCTGCATAACCTGGCCAGGAGAGACAAGAAGGAATCCCAGCCTGAGCCTCTTTCAGAAGGGGAGAAGTCTAGCTAGGTAGATACTACTGTATGGAGTTTCATGTACATTGCATATAGATAATTATAATAGATATTGAACTGGTAGAATGAAAATACTTCTCAAAATATGGGTTATCTTATCAGATCTCAGATCTCTGCATGATTCAATGGCACATGGTAGATACACATATTCTGTAGATCAGGTACTTTGGTACTTGCAATAGGTAGTAGATTATAGTTTTGGGCTGACGTGCCTATCCGACTCATCCTTGTTGAGGCTCTGGGAAGGAACAGGGCGATAAGCCAACGTGGGAGGTAGGGACGGTATGTACCTAGGAACCTATGTTGCAGCGTACCTACGTAAAGTAGGGTTTGTTGCGCTGTAATTGACGTAGGTACGTGGTTAAGCTCAAGATTACAGTGGGCATGGGGCCTAAAAAGAGGGGCATCGGTGAATAAAGCGGCAAAAAAGGGCGGGCGGTGAATAGTTGAAGGGACAACCGCCCCAAAGCGGTAAGTGGAGTAAACATACCCATCTAGTAAACAACACGCCACGCCCTTGTCCTGGTCTACCTTTTCTGAATCCCATCGTGAATCCATCCAGCTTTCTACACAAATTCCACCTCGACCTTTGTCAATCCAGGCACTTGCACCCATCTTGACAACACTGCAAACTGAGTTGGTAACTTGTTCTTTCGATCGGTTCATTGATTCATTGATTCCTTGACACTGTTTCACACTTTTCACCTCAATTTCTCATCCGCGCGCTTACCCTTCCGTCACAATGGGGTCTGCAACTCCCCCGAAGCGCATGACGCGCTCGAGGGCAGCTGCGGCCTCCGCTTCTGCGGCCACCTTGGCACCTCAAGCAACCGCGTCAGACAGAGTTAGTAAGTCTACCAAAGCACCAAAGGCCACCAAGGCCACCGCCGCAACCGCGAAGAAGCCCGCCGCGGCGAAGAAGACTGTGGCTGCTGCGGCGAAGAAGCCTACTGCCGCAAAGAAGTCTGTCACCGCGAAGAAGTCTACTACTACAAAGACTACTGCGAAGACTACAGCTATTGCCTCCACATCTACCTCCATCTCTTCATCCGCCCCTGCATCTACGTCCACATCCATAGATACGACTACCTCTACGACTGCCGCACGTGCTATGACTAGAAAGCGCAAGCTCCGAACTCATGATAGCGACGATGATGAGGACGACTTGTCTAAAGACGACAACACTCAACCCATCATGAGCCGGCCAGCAAAGAAGCTTCGGGGATCAGCCAAGAAGGCCGCTGACCCTGAATCCGAATCCGAGTCGGAAAGCCAATCCGCACCTCGATCTAAACAACAACCTAAGCCCAAGGCGAAGGATGCACAGAGCACTCCTGCTATTCCCGCCACTAGATCTACACGTGGTCGTCCCAAGAAGTCCACGGCGACTAGCTCTACAGCCCCGACCGCCGACACACAAACATCCTCTACAACTACTCGTACGCGAGCGCGCAAGACAACCACTAAGGTTGACGATGTCGCCCCCACCTCCAAACAGCCAGCAGCGAAGGCTACTCGGGGTCGCAAAGCCTCCGGCACTGTGACCACCACCTATACCACTGAACCTACTCCAGGTCTCAAGTCAGCTGTTTCTCGTCCTGCCTCAAAGCCTTCCGGTGTGCTTAAGAAGACCGTGACTTTTGAAGAGCCGGAGAAAGAGAACGTGTTGCTCGCAGCCGCAACAAAAGTAAAGACCGAGACCGCCGGAACTAGTGCTACAGGCATGAGAGCCAAACCAGTTCGTAAGCCTGCTGCCTCTGGCAGAACAACCCGGGCTAGTGCGCGAGCAGCCACCACGGAGACGACGGAGAAGAAACCTCTCAGCCCTAAGAAGGATGGCCAGAATCTTCCTCTGTCTCGAGACCCTGGCTCTGATGACGAACTTGCTACGTACGAGAAGACTCCTCTCAAGGCTCTGATGAAGAGTCCTGTTAAACCGAAGACTGGTGTCAAAAAGCTTGAGCTTCCATCGCTCGAGAAAGAGAAGGACGAGAATTCCCCTCCATCGCTCGAACCCACCCATTCCTCTGTCTTCGGTAGCCCAGCTCGCCGGCCGCCGACTTCTCCCTTCAAGGATGCGATGAAGTCGCCAGCTAAGAGAGTTGACGCGGTCCCTTCGCTTATCCTCCCGTCTACAAGCACCGAGGTACAGACTTCCCAGTCACCATCGAAGCCGACGATGCTTCAATCACCTGCCAAGCGCCCTCACATGCCCCTCCCAGCCTTCCCACTCAACCAGGACCAAGCCGGCGCTAATCGCTCACCTATGAAGCTATCTTTGCTAAATACACCGGCAAAGCGTCCATCATCACCTAAGAAACTGCTAAGCTCCCCAACCCCTCAGATAGAAGACGAGCCCAAAGAGGCTGATCAAACTTCCATGGGAGAAATTAGCGAGGAAGAGCTCCAATCTCAGATTCGGGCGGAAAACGAGGTGGTCTCGCCGCCAGAACCAGCCCTCATGGTGAAGGCATTGACACCTATCCAGGAGACCGACAATGAAGATAGCATCGGTCTCGAATCACCTACTCCCCAGCTTGTATTCCCTGGCCGCCTTTCAGCCGTTTTGCCAAGACATGCCGACCCTGCACTCAAGCAGAATCCTCTACCTGCGCTTTCTGTTTCCTCGCTTCAATCAAACGGCCTCGAGGAGCAGAAATCCGAAGCTATGGCGATGAATGAGTCATCCAAAGATGGGCTTGAAGTAGAAACTCCAGTAGTGGATGGCAGCGATGTCTGCAAACCCATGCCTGAGGAACAGCATAACGATCCCTGTGGCGTAGAGCCCAATGAGGGATGCATCAGTCTACCTGAGACTGAAATCACGGACCCATCCAAGGAAGGTATTACGGTCAACACTAGCGAACAGCTCGTCGGGCCATGTGAAATTGAGACCCAAGAGCAGCACATGAATATGAGTGCAGCCAACTCTATCGAGAAATCCTCGGACGTATGCGAACCGAAATCTGAGCCACAGTCCATGGACGAGGGCGAGGGCAGCACTGAGGAACAGACTGCTACAAGTGCAGGCCAGGTTACACAATCCCAGGCAACGCCAAAGCGAGCTGGCTTTGGATCACGAATGAAGGATCAGGAAGGGGATACTATATCCGACTCAGAGGATGAGCTTGCATTCAGCAACAAGACGGTTACTAAACATAAGGATAGCGCTCAGATCTCTGGCACCCCTGTAGCGACACCTCGTCCACTGTTGAGCGCCCATATCATGAAGATACCCGAGAGTGTTGCTAGCAGAGCCCGCAAAGCAATCAAATCGGCCTCGAAGGGACCTGGTTATGCCTACACCTCTTCTCTGCGCGAATTTAGAAATTCGAGTCCTATTAAGAATCGTCAAGCCCAGCAGAAGCCTGACTCCCAAGTGGAGGATGTCGAGAATGAGTACTCGCTCGTTGAAATTCACGACTCCCCTACCGTCGAGACCTCAGCTCCTAAGGGCTTCTTCGACGACGAAATGAGAATCCGTGACGACATGGAAACCCAGGCCGCTATGGAGGCATTTCTTGAAGCTGATATTGCCGCTAAGTTCGACAAGCATGACTTCAATGATCTCGGCCTCATGAGCGAGGACCTCTCAGTTGTCACAGAAGATAATGAAATGTCTCTCATCAACAATCAGGAGAGCGACCAGTCTCACTCGCATGACAAATCAACTTCAGAAGCAAATCAGCAGCACGGCAATGAGAATTCTGTTCCAATTGACCCTGCTTTGATTAATAATGGTGCGAATGTGCAAACTACTAGCCATCCTCCAGTAACACCGAAGAGAACCTTTGCATCCAGAGAAGTTCATACCGTCTCTAAGGTGCCCCTCAAGCGCGGCGACGACTCACCTCCTCGCAATGTCAAAAGACTCTGTTCCACTGCATCCAAGGCCGCTCTTGAGCGTCCTAGAATCGATCTCGAAGAGCAAACGGAACTTGCTCTGGCCACTCCCTCCAAAGTGGGCACCCCAGGCCGCGCAGCCCGCCCCGACATTAATCCGGATCTTCTGCGTGGAGTTATAGCATTTGTCGACGTCCATACCACCGAAGGCACCGATGCTGGTAGAATCTTTGTCGATCTCTTGGTTGCAATGGGTGCTCGTTGTGTTAAGAGTTGGAATTGGAATCCCGTTGGCTTTACCGGCGGTCCAGGAATAACCCACGTGGTGTTTAAGGATGGAGGCAAGCGAACACTGAAGAAGGTCAATGAGAGCAACGGCGCTGTCCGCTGTGTTGGCGTTGGTTGGGTCTTGGAGTAAGTTCAAGTCACAAACCCGATGTTGATTAATAACTAACAGGTCTGCAGCTGCGAGAAAGAGAACCGACGGTTGGGTGAAAAGGACTATCGAGTGGACACTTCACTTATTCCCCGCGGTGGTCGGAACCGACGCAAGAGCATGGAGCCTAAGGCAATTGCTAACATGAACGGCACCCTTATCACGCCTGTGAAATCGATCCCGGGTCCTTCACGCGAACCTCAGACAGTTCCCAACAATTACATGAGTCGGCGCGACAGCAGTCTTTGGACGCACAGTCCCTCCGAACATGACGAAGATGAAGATGCACCCAGTGAGCCCAGTGAAATGGACTGGGAAAGCACCGAAACTATTATCATGAGCCCGCTCCCCCAAACCCCAGCACCTGAGGCAGTGGCCAGATTTGCCCAGAATGTCAGCCCTGGCACTCCTACCATCGGCTTCACCCCGTCTGCCGGTAACAATCAGCTTCTCATGCAGACTCTTCCCCCAAGACCAAGTGTCCCTATCAACATGGGTGAACCTCTCATCACCCTCAATCAAGACCCCGTACAGATACGCCTAATGAAGGCCCGCCGAAAGAGTTTGAAGTTCAAGCCCGAAACGTCAAGCCCTCTCAAGAAACAATGGACACCAATGGATTAATTGTTTCTGTACCGAGCAACGCACACCTGATGTCGCAAGCCCAGTTTCGCAGCTGGGATATCATGGACTCATTATATTTGCACTTACAATCATTGCACTCGAGGTTGTCAAAGCCTGCTTTCGTTAGTAGGGACACGGTGAATTTCTGTATTCACGTACCTTGACACCAAGATGTTGCAATTCCTACCTTCGCCGGTTTAGGATTCGATAGATATTTTGCATTTGCACTTATAACTCTTGCACTCGCGTTCGCACGCTCACTATCAGAAGCATACCACTGGACATTGTATTGGGTTGACTTCTCTGCATTTTCTGGCCGTCCGATGTCCCTGGTCATGGATGTACGTCGAGGTCTTGATTTCTGGTTGATGGTTATACGGGATGGAACCGCATGGTAGGACAACTTATCTTCCGACTTGTCTGAATTACCTAGCTCGCGATTCTACCATTGAACTTTATTGGAGGAAGGCTGTCCGCGATATCTGCATATTCGAGTTTCGGGATACAGAACCACATGGATGACTATTCCCATGTCTGAGCATTCGGGACTCTCGAGCACACAAAACTCCTGGGGCATGGTTTCTTGCATTGTCTGAGTAATTGTGGTTCCGAAGCAGAACGGCCACATGGAAACGTGATTTACACTGTCTGATTATTTGCGGTTCTCGAGCAGAACGGGCACGGAGCAACGGGGTTGTTCACATCGTCTGATTTCTTGCGTTTTCGAATCATGATGCCCGAAAGCGGCAGTGATTGTTCACGTTGCCTGATTAGTTGCATTTCTGAAGCACACCGGCGACGAAGGGGAGAAATGGTTGTTTACATTGTTTGAGTATTATATCCGAGGCGTGCTGCATGGCAAGGAAGCCTCGGTGTTCACATTGTTTAAGCAGGCTTGATTCTCAAGTCATGCGTGTGGTGGAATTGTTGTGCGCATTGGCTGTCCACGGTTTCGGACGGAGAAAGTTACTTCGAGATTGGTTTTGTTTTTGTTTTTTATTGATTCCGCCTGGCTGGGTGGCGTTTCAAAGCACGGAATCGCATGGACGGATGGTTTGCATGGACCGGCTGTCTGGCGTTGAAGAGAATACCTGTCAGAATACCCTGGAACAACGGACACGTTTCTGTTTCTGTCACTTTCTGGGGAAGGGAACTTTGCGATTGTTTGTCATATTACATACAGCCTGGATGAGGAGAGCACAAAACCGGAGTTTGAATTGGCTGTTGCATTATTATAGGTAGCTGAAACCTGCTGGGAGTAAGCGTAAAATCCATGAGCATATCCATTATCTCTGTTTTTGATGAGTGACTTGTGTGTTTTCGTGACTTGACGGCCTGCTAATTGACTAACAACAGCAAGCAAAGAAACGCATTTGGAGTTGAAGCGTGTGTAATTTGCTTCAGTGCAGGTCTAAAACGATAGAGATCATCCCTAACCACCACCACCACCACCACCACCATCGCCCGATGATAGGAATCTTGACTTCTCGCCTCTGACAGGATTTAGCTGGAGTTAAACTCATACCCATCCACCGCAATGATGCAAGATATAAGCGACGATGAACACACGTTGCCCTGCTGTAGAATGTCATTCACACTCTTACGGCCCTTTTAGGAGACGACAGCTGGGTTATAGGTGTTTTCAAGTCCGTGCAAGACATCTTTTTCTCGTATTACTCTCCGGAAGTTACATGGGTGCATTCGGACTTCCGACAGATGGCTATTTGACCAAACCTCCCCTCTTCCTGTGGGAAACTACGGCTCGGCCCTGCTCGGCTCCGTTCGCTGGAAGAGACGTTCTTTTCTTTTTATCTCTTTGATGACTATATAGCAAATAATTTGCTGACACATATAGATGGCAAATGGATGCAGCGCAGGGAATAGTAGGGTTCGAACTGTAATGCGTCGGACGGGCCGCGGCTTGAGCCTGGAGCTTGATTGTTGGTCATGGCCGACAAGCCAACATGCATACGCCTTTGGGCCAAGTTCTCGTGGGATGCGTTGGCCTCTGCGCTTCGTCCGCTAGGTGGTGATCGGTCTAAAAAAACGCCCTAACCGATTTAAAATATAGAAACAACTCATGAATACATACTAAATAGGATTATGTGGGAGACATAAAGAGACTACAACATGATGTGGCATCGGGACCACTGGCCATTAGCCAACTTGATGATTGAATATCATCTACGCATTTCAGTTCGAGCAATACACGTGGAGCGAGCACTAGGAAGCAATAGTCACAATAACATGTATTAAAAAGCTTTATTGCGTGTACGGGTATCTCTAGAATCATGTCCCCGGCGGGATCAGCCGCAAAGGATTGGACGGGTAAATTAGAATTACCCTTTAGTTTGTTGATGTTTGTTAGCTTCCGGTGAGCTTTCTTTGACATACCAATATTTTTTCTTCTACTAAGTGCCAAGTGGCATCCTCCGTGCTAAGTCTAACTTTAAGACAGCTTTTCCCTTCGATACATGGAAACGATCACGGGCCATTACTTCTTTGGTGGCGGCTGCTGGCGATTAGGGACGCGGACGATTTGGACCTCGCCGTCAGGAACGATGGTGGCAAGATGCTTGTCGCACGAGGAGCAGTGGATATCGATGTTCTTGAACCACTTAGACATGCTAGGAAGGAGGAGGCTAATTATACCCAGCGTGCAGCAGCAAAGAATTAGGCACCTAGATAATTGGCGAAATTAGCATTGCGTCTTTCATCTTGGTGGGTGGGTGAGAAGTGCACACGTACTTTGCCTCGTCTGATGGCTCGGATACCCTGCGTATAGTCGTCGTCTTCTTACAATAGGGGCAATTGACCCATTCCGGCTCTGGCCCCTGTTCCCTCCGCAGTCGACGTAATGGAGTAGTTTTCCGGGCGCTGCTCGTGCCCTCTTCCTTCACGGGGGGAGCGTAGTCCTTAGGCGGAGCGCTCATTATGGGGATATCGCTGGCAGATGATCAGTAACGTGCTTCAAGAATCAACGGGGATTGACGTACTCATGTTTAGCAAGGGGTACATCCTGCTTGGCAGGCGGTCCGCTTACAGTACTCATGTTTGAGGTCGCGGGTCTCTGCCGCAATCAGTCTAGGATCTCGCGGTCGGTCCTCACCTTCGACGCTGGAATTGCTGGCCTCGCTGCGATGGAGAACAATGGTAGCAAGCCGTGTGTAATTCATACACAGAATCATTGGCGGGTAGGTCGCCAATTTATGGCGTGGACTGGTCAGACATCAATACAGGAATGGCGCACGCGATAGGTTGTGCCGCAATTCTCAGCCTCTTGGCGACGGGGGCGGTCGCGATCTCGACCGCCAACATATGTGTATGGGTTCACATGATGCGACGCGATGGAATAGGATGACTCTTACCGATGCCGACTGAGTCAGAAATGGTCTATAGGGACCCTATTCGGGACACAAATGGGAAAAGGAATTGTTGCATGCTGCTGGATCTCCAAGTGAAGTTGATTCCAGGCCCAAATCATTGGATAGATACAGGTCCCAGCCTGATTCGGCGCGGCACCGGTGCCGTGGTTGAATGCGAGGAAAAGCAGATATATATGTAGGTACTGCAACGTGGATTCCAGGTTCTTGGAAATGTTCCCAGCCAAGAACATACTTGCTTGTTGGGTTGTTTATCTGCATTAGGCAGCCATATAGATCGATCGTGCCGCAACACTCCATGTTCGCTTCGCCTGACCGTGTTCTCGTTTTTAGATAGCTAATTTTTTTCTATTCCTTCTATCTCGTTATGATATATCATCGAGCTTGTGGAGACAACCAGTCCTTAGCTGGCTGCATAGAAGGACGACTCCGATCTGAGTCGTGTCAATTAGTTTGCGAAAACTCCCATTACATGGCTAGCTGCCGCCTGAGGAGCCATTCCTACCATGGCCCATTTACTTCGGCTAAGGGTTTGCTTTTCCCCGTCCCAAAGCACTGGCTGGCTCGTGTTACCTAAGTACCTACCGACGGTACTCCTTTCGTGCTGGAATTCGAAATGCCAGGAGCGTCTTTATATCTCTGATAGGGGCAAATATGTCAAAACGAAGCAGAAAAGGCACTGTCTAAGGAAAATGACCTGATAAACAGATTACCTAGGTAGGTACATGAGTTCCATCTATGCAGGTACATTTCGTTATATACGATATCGTTGTATTGAAATACTCCTGAAGTGCACATACCCACTTGCCTAGGTACCGGCGCAGTCGCATGGATCTTTCACATGGGTTGGCGTCACCCCACAGCCCCGTATGCGTCTTGTTCCCCACTCCGGAACGCGGAACCTGCATCTTCGAAATCAGGTTTGGATGAAGTCTAATCTAGATAATTACAGCCCATTCTCTCCTTATTGCCCTAATAAGCCGTGATAATTTAGAAGCATATTCAAGCTAAGACTATCTAGAAAAGAGCCTAGTTTTGGGCGCCATTGTCCCCTTTCCCTCCCGTGCCCACTCGAACCATCCGTCAAACGAACTGATCAATCAACTAATTACCTAATCAAAGTTACCTACCGTATTTACACGATGCCTACCTCCTTAGTCCTCAACTCTATCCCGCGACATACATAGCTTCGCCTCCCCAGCCTAGTCGAGGTCGGCACCTATCGCGCAGGGGAGCTGCTTCGTTTCGTAATACCTAGGCCCCGACCGCTATGACAGACCACAATGCAGGCCCCTTCACTCACTCCGACGCCCCTATGCGCCCCCTAGGGAGAAGTTCCATCCCTCGATCCTCCAGCAGCTACGGTAGCTATGACGCCGGCGAGTCGAGCACGGCGGCGAGTCCCCCGAATGAGATGTCGACAGATAAACCGGCATTCGGCAGATCATCATCCCATAACTCGAATGAACCGAGCTTAAATCCGCAGTTCGCCGAGCATGGAGACCGGAATCCGAGTCATGACGCACATCATCAAAGGCGTCGTTCCCACAAGCCCCGGCCGAGTGGAGGCTTTCTTTTGTCGAATAGTATTTTGAACGACGCCCCAAAGCTAGGCTCGAAGCATCGGGACGATGACCGAAGGAGATCTCGAATTCCCGTCGACACTCGCAAAGGGAAGAGTCCTCTGAGGTTTACCGAAGATACCATGCCGCTAGCGCCTGCCGATTCACAAATACCCTCGGATGAGCAAGAAAAAACAAAACTCCGTGCGATGCGAATGTCTACTGGCGGGGCTGATGTCCACGATGATAGACCACGTAGTGAAATGGCTAGCCGACGAAGATCCATGCTTCCATCACTACGGCCAAGTTCGGCCCCCTTGGACGTCGACTCTACCCAGATCGTGGATATGGCGCTTAGTTTGAGCCGGTCTAGGCAAGAGGCGTCAAAGAGGAACATTTCAAACCCCATTCCACCCCGTCTCGCTCAGCTCCCCGACAACACAACTGGACGTAGCCTTAAGCAGCACCTACAACAGCAACGGCGAAGTTCACGTGGCATTTCCCCTAGGGCAGATAGCCATCTGTCTCCGAGGATAGTATCGGCACCAAGGATGAGCAGTCCCCTACAACCCACCTTTGATCATGATAGCGGCTATACGTACCACTTCACGTCTTCGACCCTCCATCGAGCTCAGAGAGCGAAAGAATATTTGGAACTCATGGCTCAGTATAGAAGGCTCCTCCTATTTCTCCCTCCTCTGAAACAGGAATCACGTTCGCGACCGTCCACTTCAAGTCCCATGACCTCTCCTAGCTCCATAGCTTCACCCCTCCATCATGTTCCTAGCCCGCAGAATCGAACATTGGGTCGGGCGTACAATCCACTGCAGTATATCCGAAACCGCAAGATTAGAACCCGCGAACGGAGAGCTATAGACGGGGAAGCTCAGGGCTTTGGAGAAGTGCCTAGGGTCACAGACTGGATCGACGAAGTAGCGACTTTCACAGCAGCTTCGCTCGTCTCTGAGTTACCCAAGTTACCTCCATTTCCGGCAGTAGATGAGAGCATATCACAACAGCCCCCCGCATCGAATCTCCCCAGGCCAGTATCATCGTTGAACAAGCCTAAAAGACCAAGATTCGACTGGAGCATCGACCCAGCAGATATGCTTGCGGACATATATTGGCTGGAACAGGGCAGCAATAGATTCCTGATTGAAGATCGACACTATGCTAAGATTTATACCCCTAGACCAGAGATTCCCCAACCAACCCCCCAGGCGGCGGAGCCTAGCAAACCGACGCTTACAACCCCAACGTCCAAAGAAAAACTTGAAAGCGATGACCATGATGCGTCCGAGTACGACGTTTCCCACTCAGTAAAAACAGATGTGGAAACAACATTGACAAGTACGAGAGATCGTGCCCGTCAGAAGCTTCAGGATTTGAGGGGAATTCATCACAAGCATAGCAGTTCTATCTATTCCCATCATGATTTTCTTAGATTTAGGCGAGGATCATCGTCAGATTCTTCAGACGACGAAAGCGATCGCCGCAGAAGAGCTCGCAATGGTACTATTAGTGCCAGTGGCAAAGATCTGCTTGAGAAGCAAATGAACGAAATGCTTGCGAAGGAGTCACAAGACGAACAAGAGAATCCCACCGAAGAGACTCATGTTAGCTACCTTAAACCATTGCCTGCAGGAATGGTTACTCCCGAGCAAGCCTCTCAAGTTCCTCACCGAGGACGTAGTCGCAGAAATTCTCGTACAGAAGCTATGGAGCCTTCGGACAAAGCTCTACTAGGTATATCGGATCAAACACCACCAGTCCATTCCGGACGTGCGAGTTTGGAAGTACCTAATCGCCCCTACCGATCTTCTATGGAACTTGATCCATCTAAGGGTAGCCGAAATAGCTATGTACCGGCCATTGGTATGGATCTTTCGCCGACTACCAGCCGTCCTAGCTCGCCGGCCCGAAATCCTTTTTCGAAAGTTAAAAGTATATTTCGAGACCGTAGCCGTGATCGCGAAGATCGCGAAAATGATGACAGAATCACTAGTCCCATCGACTCAGCTGGCACAGCTAGCTTGTCTGCTACTGCTGAACACACACTCTCGCCTATTGAGCGACCAACATCTAGAAGCTCTACTCGAGAATTCGGTACGAAGGCAACACATGAGACTCCTAAATCACATCGCCCCATGGGAAGCCTCAGTCTCAGACCTGATGAACAAGTCGGACTTCGGACGATATTCAAAGGAGGCGCGAAATTAGATGATATGATACGTGGTGGTGTCTCCAAGATGACCGATCTAATATGGAAGAAGGACTCCGATTCCGACTCAACGGATGACGATTCCGATAATGATATTCGGAGAGGTAGACCTACGGGATCGGCCTTATTGTCACCGGCAGGTTTGGGTCGCCGCCCAGCCAAGAACTATGGGGATGCCGTGTCGCACTTCAAATCGACAACGGGTTCTATGGATAAGATCGTCTCTCACGAACTAGTTAATTCCCCTGTCCAAGTCTTGTCTCGACCGCCTAGCAGATCACCGCGCTTTGAGCAGCTCAAGCCACCCCGTATCGACATCCGTAGAGCATCACCTGACTTATCCGAGCTCGAAGAGAGTAACCCTCAAAGTTTTGTTGAATCTGATATGTCCGAGATTGATTCGCGCTCTCATGACCCGAACCGCGCCATGAATAGGTCCAGGCAGACGTCGAAAGAACTTCAGAACATTGTCTCTATCCCTGGAGCCGAGTCTTCCTTGTCTCACTTGGAGCACAGAGTGCAATTATCTAACCATCCAAGCTGGGCTATCCCCGGTCGCACTGCCTTGTCTCAAAATGTGCTCATTTCGAGACGTGAGGTGGCACGCCTTCGTACACTTATCCTCTGCTCTGGTATTAAGGCTATGGAGATTTCGCGCCGAGCCCACGAACCCCATCCTCTTTTTGGGCAAGATCACAAAGGGACGAGCCTAGCGCCGACAGATATCCGTCGTTTCGTGTCGGATAGAGAACCTAATTTACGCGTGCCTCAGACAGAGTTTTTCCCAAAAACGGCTCGAATTTTATCACATAACATTGGTCGCTCTATGAAAGCATTTGAAACGTCTGCATCTGGGTTCTCAACGGAAACGGCGCCAGGTCTACAACAACGGGTAGATGCAATCCATAACCGTATCGGCATCGAGTTTATGGACATGACCCGCCGCGCTGCGGATGAAGCTGACGACGTGAGCCATGATATTGTGGATTATCAGCGCCTCAAGGCCAAGAGCGTCGTCGATACCATAGATAAGATGCTTAGGCGGCGACGACGTCGTTTCCGTTGGGTGCGCAGGGCCGGATGGCTGGCTGTCGAATGGGTTCTCGTCGGTTTTATGTGGTATGTCTGGTTTATCGTGATGATTGCACGGATTGTCCTAGGTGTGGGCCGAGGCGCTGTTTCCGTTGTGCGATGGCTCCTCTGGCTGTGAGCGCAACGTACAGTTTCGAGCCCTTAGGTTCACTCTACGATTTTGGCACAACACCAGCTTCTCATAATGCGGTGTTTAGTTTTGTCCTCCCCGGGTACCCGGAGAGTTTTTGTATCGAACTATGTACGGTTTTGGGTACTGCTACTCATGAGCGCGGCATTGCTTTACATGGGCGTCCTCGTCGCCTTTACTTACAGATACCCCCTGTTTCTTTAGTGATGTTTTATTTTTCGAAAACTACATAGATTCTTCTAATTGAACAGCTTTTTCTTTCTGAATTTGTTATGGTGGGCGATGGAATAATCGCAAGTTAAGGCAGTTTAAGAGTAAAGTCAAACTCATGTCTTGCTCGTTATGTTGGCATAAATTGGTTATGATGTCATCTGCCAAGGATTGTGCATATCTCCACTTTTCCAGGTACGTATGGGCTTAGTCCGGACCAGTGAGGGACGACCCTGAAGGCTATCCACCTAGGTAGCAGGCAAACGGTTATGGTGGAATAAGAGAAACAAGTAGATCGCGATGTTTAGTTTTGCTAGTTAAAGGATTTAGATAAGCTTTCTGTGTGATTTTATTGGAACTGACAGACTGTTGCGCGGGAGGTTTCAAACACTACATGATTCCAGTTGTGCATGTGACTTTCGAGCCGGACACTTGCATGTGATTTCATACCCCAACAGGAACTAGCTATGTCGTTTGTTCCTCTGACACATTTATTACTTTCTATTAGTCAATCCTTAAGCAGAGTTGAAGTGTCAGCAATACTTCACGTAGCAGAGATAATATGTCAACGTCCATAGATCTAGGGAAATACTCTACGTTGTCCCATTCACAAGTAATTCTTAGGCTCAATTGTGGAGGGTTACCCTTTTTGTTATAAGCTACCAATCGAAGTAGAGCCAAGAGGTAATGAATAGCTCGAGCTGTATAGGAAAATAGAATTGACATTTATCTCGCCTTCTATTGTGTGTTCTAACTTTTACAGCAAACAATAATGTTGGCACAGACCATTATTAAGGCCTTTACGCTCGGATGGTGCGTGCTTCCTTATGACACGGTTAGCATTCACCTACCTTATTCTCTATATTTATAGGCTATCCCCCATCTCTACGCAGTGAATCTTTTTACATCTAATATACCAGCCCTTCATTCTTCCATGTGTAGCAGTAATTCGGATTTCTTTTTCACTTGTTGACCACCTAGAATTATTGAGAGAGCCAAACGCCAAAGGGAATCGATTACGATGGAGATAGTTGAACAACAGCCGCGCGAGCGTGACGAGGACACCAACGAGAACCCTGATCCTCCCCTGACCGCTGTATCACCTTATGCTAGCACTGGCATTCCGTATACGATAAGACTGAAGTCGATCAAATGCAAGAGCGAAGATTGCATGGCCCGGAACAAGAGACACTCCGATAAGCAGTACGCATCCCTGGGCTTTTAACCCCTATTTCAGAAATATGCCATTATCATTCATTGATACTCTAAAACCCCCTAAAATGCGCATAATAATCATCATGAGTGGTAACTTCTGACACCTGGATTTTTAGTATTGACGATGCGGGACTCTTTTCAAGTTTGTACAAGGAGTCGCTTAATAAAATTATTGGAGAATACAAATACCTATTTACCGTGCCGTTATATTGGACGCATCGCCACGAGAAAGCGCTCCATGTTGTGTGGCAGCCGTTCCAACCTCCGAGTCAGACGCATCTCCGCATGAATCCGCGTCACAAATGCAAAAGTCGTCCAACCTGTCACCGAAAACTGGCACGGGGTATACAAGAAGGCCTAAGCAGGCTTCGAAAAGACGTCGAGGAAAAGCATGAGTGGTCTTCCTGGATGAAGGAGAGGGAGATAAATTGGTCCACGTTCTACAAGTCAAACCCACTGCGGCATTCGCCACCCCAGCGAACACTGCCTTCGTTGCCTGGCTCTTTCGAGCTTACTCGTGAAAACGCGAGAGTTTGCACGAATGCTGTCCTATCTTTGCAGAACGATAATCGGGGAAGAACTACTCTTAAGCAGCGGGAAGCTATGCAGATACTGCTCAGTGCTGTGGACAAATGGGACCAATTTTCGGTCCGCAGGCATTTGTTGCCCTCCCAGAAATTCCTTCGCGTCGAGAAGCATCCTCTTAGTATCCGCTACGGTAAAAAGATTTTTTGGTTTCTTCTCCGGATACCTACATATCGTATGGACGCTATGCCGAGCACCAATGCCGAGACCGACGATGGTAGCATCGATAGTCACCACCAGGGCTCGACGACGACTGAGACTGAAGGGTTCTGGCGGATGATCCACATCGATTATGCTCATATTCTCGATGGGATGTGGAAATACCATAAGAAAGCATGGGCTTTCACAATCTATGGAGTTCGGCAGGGAATGTCGAGATACGAATACAGTGACCGCTTCGAATATGAATACGGCAAGGGCAAATGGAACCAGCCGCATTTTGTACCTGGCGTCTTCATTGCCATGGCTCAGCGGTACCAGGCGAGACAGTGGGCTGGGCAGAAAGCCACGGACAAAGGTGTTCCGACATGGCAGATCCTACTAACGGATGGCCCAAACGATAATAGACATGCCCATATATACACAACACAGGTCCCTCCCTTCCTTGTGGACTGTTTTAAAACGCCTGCAAAATGGCACCCACCGCCCAACGTCCAAAATAACGGCACTGTTGATCACGGGGGCGAGACCGCGGGTGGAAGTGAGCTCGAAGTTGGGGAGGTGCCGTTTGACTTCCCGATTCGCCATACCATGGTCGAATACGAGCCCTACTCCAGCTTCAGAGAGCGCCTCCGCGAAGCCATCATGTTTTCTCGTGATAGTTTCCGAATCACGGATGGACGCGCAAAATGCCCCGAAAAGGACAAAGAGGCACAGGATGATCAACAGCCAGTGAATACGACTGGTTGACGGAAGACACGCTAAGCCATGCCGTGCCGCGGGCTACGTTGCATGGATATATGCGTATGATCGGAAAGGTCACCGTCTGACTTTACGTTACTTCAGTCTCGAGTTGATGAGGATAGAAGCGAGCATTCAGCTGAAAATAGGAACGCGGGTTTCGGAATGATACTTGACTTAGACTTACGTAGAGACTAGATATGATGGTGAGGACAACACAGGGGTAGACTACGGATGCATTACTAATATAAGACTGTCACGGGCATCTAGGTACGAATGGAAATGTATGGGTAGGTCCTGAATACTTGTTGACGTACAAGGAGCCCTAAGTACTACTTCCAACAGCTGGGTATCGATATACAAACAGCCTCCCTGTTCTGTACCTTAGGGGCCGAGGTATGTGGTCATAGGACCTAGGTAGTCAACATCGTGGCTAAGACACAATTAGCTTATTGAAGACAAGCATATGACATGATGATCGTGATAAGATGAACTTGCCGTGTTATGATTTCGTCTCGTGGTTCTTACTCCATCAGATGTCAAACACCTTAGCGCCGCGCCCCCAACCGAGTTGTCGGTTCTACTGCTACTTGGGATAGTCGTAGTATGAGTTGATGAACAAGTAAAAAGGTCCACTATTATAACTAATACTACACCACACGGCTTAAACGCTGGTAATGGGGCTTCTATCCATGGCGAAGATTGAGGCGCTTGATGTTCGGCTCATCATGACAAGTCGCGACGTTGTTGCTGGCCTACGTAGTAGTCCGGGTCTATCACGGTAAATATTGTTGCGCCTTTGGGGGCAATTAGTCACGATTGTGACCCACTGAGACTTTTCACATGAAGCCGAACTTCCTGGCCTGTGAATTATTGACGGGTGTTAAGATGAAGATCTGCGAATTATCGTGACTCGAGACACCACTCCTTACCTCTTGACGCCATGGCGATGCATCCGATCTATTGTACGTAATGTCCTACTATTGCTGGTTGTAAGAGAAAAAGCTGGAGACTAATAATCTTAAGCATAAATAAATAAACAGGCTATTGATTCATCACTCGCCCCCAGGTTGCTCCACGGGCGCTGACACTACCCCCAGACGACTGCGCCATGATCAATCACACGCGTTATGTGCGAGATGTGGATTATCAAATATTACATATCCCTTGGGGGCCTGTAAAGCAATCCCGTGGATGTGATGGGTCGGAATAGACTTCAATAGCTACGCGAGACTCAGCCTCCAATTATGCTTGTTGATATCGCTTACCAGCGGCTATCATGATGTTGACAGTTTCCTCGCGTGTTAATGAGCAAGTTCACGACGGTTTGGACATCATCGATGTCTATAAAAGGGGTTGACGTTCTGCGCTTTCAACAGCCCAACCATGGGCAAGCGCAGACACTACGAGAACACCGAAATTCAAACTTCTAGTCCAGAGTTGAGAAGACTAAGCACCATCATCTCTCCCCATTGCCCTCGAGCCCACAATCTTCTTGATACTATATATTAAGTTACCAACTACCACGAGTCTCACCGAGAACGCCTCATCAACCCCGAAAACCTTCCCAGAACAAACTCATTATCACACCCAAGCTCCTACTTTGAGCACTCGGCTTCGAAGATGTACACCCCACAAGGAAACTCCCACAGTGGTTCTTCCGGCGGCAGGAAGATCTGGGGCGGAAAGAAAGGAGGAAGCAGCGGAAACAACGGCGGCGATGGAGGTAAAGGAGGCAAGGGAGGAAGCTCGAGCAATGATAGTTCTGGCGGGAAGAGGGGCAAGAAGGAAAAGGACCCCTGGGAAGAGGCTGCGCGCGATCGAGAGTCGCAACCTTAATTTCCTTGTTGTCGAGAAACAGAGCGCTTGAGAGTGCTTTGATCATCTCAAGCGAGCAGGGATTGAGCGCGGAATATGAATGGACTGTGTCAAGTTTCGTAAATTGTCGGTTGGCTTGTGAGGATATAAAGTGAAAGCTGTTGATGGATTGGAATGGACCCTTTGAGGCGGTTGACCGCTACCCCGGGGAGTTCGTTAGAATCACTCGTTAAGTTTTTAGCATACTTCACTCTAGAGTCGTAGGGAATGGTACGTTCGTTTTCCTTATAGATACGGCGTGTAAAGTAAGTCTCTGCGATGATCGTAAATCTAGCCACTGTGGTCAAACCGAGGCTTGGTAAGATAAGTAAAAATTTAAGGGGGCAAAGGTGATTAAATGATTGTGTGAAGGCCGGGGTGAAAAGTCTTCGAGCACAGAGAAATCTCCACAAATAGGCGCATCTCCCTGTTCAGGCGTGTCAACCGTCACTTATGATTGACTATGACGGGTCACATATTTACCCTGGGGTGCTTTTACTTGCTGACTAACCTGAGCCGAGGTTAAATTTGAGAGACCTCACTTCCACCGTTGTTCTGATGCATGAAAACAACTCCCCACAGAGCCAATTACTCGATGGCTATTGCTCCGTTTCTATACTCAATTGAATTCCCCACCAACCGCTCTGAAACATATTATCCCCATGGCTTGGGTAATGTCTCATCGCCCCCGGGACGGCCCGAAGCCTAGCTCAGCGTTATAGATCACATATGTGGCTTTAAATTAACCACAATGGAGGCTTTGGGGTTGATCAGAAAACACCTAAAATCTACATTGGAGCCGTTTTGTGATAGCCTTGCTAGCGATACCAATCTATGGCGATTAAGTCAAACGAATGCTTCCTAAGGCAGCGATTCAACCAGCCAAATCAAGCCAAAATAAACGCAGTTAGCTTGATTTGACTGACTTGAGGCTATTTTGAGCTTGTTTGACTGACTTGACGATATCTCCTGCTTGAATTGAGTCAGTTAACTGATCAAATAAGGCAAGTAAATCCACAAGCCACTTCACCAGCCTCTTCATCGGCCTTCTTCGCAATGAATCGCAGCGCACAGCCCTTCAGAATCGTCTCTTAGCCAGTGTTGAAGGCTAGGTAGGTCGGTAGGTAGGTTGGGAGGTAGGTGAAGCCACCTCCTGGCTCCCGCGGTCGCGCCATGCCAAAAGTGGTACCATCAGGAAGATCTAACCGTAACGAACACGAATTTGATGCTGAAGCTGAAGCGCACGGAGGTTTTGGCGATCAAAGTGTTAGCGTTGAAGGTGGTAGAGTGGTAGGCTAGGCCAGGCTAGGTAAGTAGGTGAGATTAAGTGGGTGGGCCCTACCTAGTAGGCTAGGCTAGGTGGGTCCTAGCAAGGACCCTTGAACGGACCTTCAAGGGTCCCTGAATAACCTCTCCAACTTACCCTTTTGTTACTAAAATACCCTGTAAAAAATTAAGAAAAATACGACTGATTTAATTGCAAGTACTTGCAAGTACTTGCAATTAATAAAAATACCTTGATTTAATTCCAAAGCATTCCAGAAGCGTTGGTTTGGCTTGGTTGGTTAAGTAACTTGACAATTACTTCAAGTATTGCTTTGGCTGGTTGAATCGCTGTCCTAAGGACCTAATTGATCGTAGAGCCCTATACATAAAAATATTATTGTTGAAATCAGATAACTCTTTGTATGAAAACCACTCGGATTTCGAAACCACTTGGTTGAACACTTGGGTGTTGTCGAGTTTTCTCAGCTAGTTCCCCCTCATAGTCTGCTTCATGGATCATATACCGTGAACTCTAAGCCACCAGAGTATGGGAGCACGAGGGAACGATACGAGCTTCGATTTGCCTTGATATACTCATGGAAATCGTGGTAGCCATCCACTGCCGAGGAAACATTATCCGCCACGAGCACGGCCCCCTTTTTGAGATTAGGTTCTAGCAAGCGAACAGTTGGTAACACCATTGGCGTCCAGACTACTCGGAATATTAGGTAAGTATGTGACAGTCACCTGGGATAGATGTATAACACCGAAGAGGAGGAAAAAAACACTTACTATCAAGGAGCACAAACTCGATTTTCTCGGGTAGACCGGAAGCCAAGGTCTGCCGTAGGTCACCCTCGCGCAGATCAATCCATGGTTCCACCTCCTCCCCCGCCTCTTTCCAATGCTGACGCGCGAGAGCAATCTTGCTAGGCTCGTTCTCTGTTGCGATGACCTTGGCCGACCTTTTGTGCTCCGGATCTAAGTTCGAAGCATTCTGCCCGACAGCTAGAGCCAAATAAATGGTGCTCAGGCCAAAGCTAGTGCCTGCCTCGACGATGCGTGTTGCTGACAAGGTCCGGCAAAGATGATAGACGAAGAGGGCCTTGTCTTGTTCCAAGGATATCATCTTGTCACGCATCAAGTCATCGAATTGGCGCTGGCAGTCGGCCAGTCCGGTGGTATCTCCCGTATCCTCGTATCTCTTCGAGGAGGCCTTGAGCTCGGATAGCTTCCCGCCCGGCTTGTTCAACTCTTCTTCCTGCGCGAGAGAGTTCGTGTGTAAGCGAAGAAGCAAGGCCTTCACTCGCTCCGACGCATCGAGCGTGGCTGATGCGTCGATCGGTTCTGGTGCCATATTCTCAAGTTTAACGTGTAGTTGGTTCGTGCGGTATCAAATGGCCCTGGCCATGTTCGATGAGTGTTCATTGAGACCCCGAAGGAGGCTCTATTTAAAAACATGACTCTAGTTTTGGCCCGGCGTAGACCGTCGGTGTTGGATACATGTTCGGGATATTCGGGGGCAATGACTCACATATGAAATGTCTATTCCCGCGACACCGGCAGCGTTACGTATTCTGGCGTGTATATGAGCAAGGTGCTATATTACTAAGTGCTTGTACACTTGCTTAATCATGTATCATGTGCGAACGCCAACGCGATTTCTCCGGAATTATACATATCTTCTAATAATCTTCTGTATCCCCTCCCCCTTTTACCCTCCCTTTTCTCGCCTTCCCCGCTTCGCTCCCGGTAGTGCGGGGGCTTCGGGCTTTGAAGTCTTCACGGTGATAGGTACAAAGGGCAAATATCCCCTCACAGAGGGCGTAGGTTTCTTACATTACCCCATTTCTTCTATAATATCCATATCCACTTCGATTTTAACATCTCCGGCTTCGAGTAATGGCCGATGCATTGGCTCGTTGGCTATGTGGCCGGGTAGCTGTTTTATAGGGGCTCTAAACTCAACCAGGTAGGTATATTGTTTACCTATTTCTTCTTCGTGCCTTGGTCTTCTTGAATCACTCTAGACATCCAAGCTTGTCACCACGAGTATATATGTCTTTTTTGTACTTGCTAAGAACTTAGGTATCGGTTCTGATAGGCACTCATCGCTTAGGCTTCAACAATCCTTAGCTGAGGCTGAGCAGCTAGAGCTAGACTGTTCGCAGAATAGAGCAACAAGAGCTGAAGATCCTTGTAGTTGAAACATAGCGAGACGAGGTTTGCTTTATTACATGGAGGATAACACATTTGATAATAGAATGTCATATAGATGACCATGTACTATGTTGTAGTTTACTTACACTCATTTAGGTAGGAATACTACCTACCTTCATTTGATGTACGTCTTATTTGAAACATAGCTCTCTTCTAGGGACCCCTGTATCGCTCCGGAACACTTGAAGAGGTCTTCCGGAAAGAAAGAAAATTATTGGATTTTGTGTCTCATGAATTAGTATATTATATTGCTGAAAAAACAAAACAACCCCCTATCTACTGCGGTGGTATATCCATTCCTTTAAAACCCGGCCCTCAAAAACTCTAGTATGACTTATTACATGAAATAGGAAACATATCTTCCCGCGCTGCGTAAACCCTATAGTGTTGTCTTTAATTTGATCTGAACTCGGGTTACCAGGAAGGGATCTGGAAATATTCTTTCGGGTGTCCCCAGTGTGAGGCGATGAGACTGCGGAACTGTCTGTATAGAATTCGTAAAATTACATAGTACCCTATCGCAACCGGGACACCCAGAAGCGCGAGATAGAGTGGATTGGTGTCTGGAGTCACAGTAACGGCCGAGAATTTGTCGTTCTCTATTTTGATGGGACTGTCGGCGACAACTTCTGTTGGTTTCATAGGCTCCTCGGGCTTGACGGGCTCTATTGGCTTTGTTGGGTTCGTTATCTCGACATTGTCGACGGAGCCCGAGGTATCTGATGTCGTTGGTTCGAGTAATTCCGTGGGATCCATTGATGGTTTCGGAGTATCGGGTATCTTGACATCGTCGACGCTAGTGAGTGTATCTGTCTTCACGGGCTCGATATGTTCTATTGGATCTGCTGGTGCCTTCGGAGTATCTGGTTTCTTCACATCTTCAATAGGTACCGGGAGATCAACAGGTGGGGGAATCTTATCGACTGGAGGTGGAATGGCCTGCGCAGGATTGCTGGGTAGCTGCAAAGGCTCTGTATGTAGCGGATCAATCGGCATAGGAGCCCAGCCATTGGGATATTCGATTAGAACATCCTTGGATTTCCCTAGAAACTTCCCACTGGCGTCGAAAGCTTCTGCGCGAACCGTGCTTATATAAATATCTGTCACAAAAACCGTCTCGAATCCGGTTCTATTGGCCTGACCGAGGAACTTGTCGCCAGAGAAGAACTTCCAGATCCTGTGTTCTGTGGCACCGTTCCAAGAGACATAGATGCCCGTCATGCTGTTTGTACCCAGACCATAGCCGAGAGCCTTGATATCTGGAGGCTGTTTCGGCCAACCAACCCAATTCGTAGACTTATAGACTCGGTACGTGCCGAGCCGGGTCTCGTTCAGGAAGCGGGC
Source organism: Xylaria sp. Z21 (assembly GCA_037356095.1). Taxonomy (NCBI): domain Eukaryota; kingdom Fungi; phylum Ascomycota; class Sordariomycetes; order Xylariales; family Xylariaceae; genus Xylaria; species Xylaria sp. Z21. The sequence goes on along the minus strand of JBAWJX010000086.1, from coordinate 49,347 downwards.
CTCCATTAGGACCTGGTCGTCTTTTGTGTGCTCTGACAGATAGCCGCCGTCTGTCCATGACATCAATACATTGCCATTTGGAAGACGTTGGAGAGCCCCACGCCTATCGGCAAGTCTCCTGTCTGGCCGCTTGTACTCTTGAAGGATTCGAGCCCGCTGAGGTTCGCCCTTCGGCCGGAGTAGTTCAACAATCAAGCCTCGACTATAGTTATTGGTGGGCGGCTGGAAATCCAATAACTGTTCACCTGAAGCGTTATCTAGGAAACTAATGACATCGCGCTCCCGACTGTGACTAACGTATCGGGCGTGGTGTTGGCGTGAAAATTTCAGTCCGTCTTCGAGGATGTAGTCGCTGTGCTTGCCGCCCAGTCTCCAAAGAACCCTTCCGTCGTCTCCAGCAATTAGCATGATAGTGTCCAAATGGCGAAAAGAGACCAAATAGTTCCCGTCGCTGTTTTCATCTACAGAGTTGATGTGCCACGGGTCCCAAAGATAACCATGCGTAAAGTTAGTGAAAGGCACTCGTTCTTTAACGAAATTAGGCCCTATTGAGTAGGCAGGGGCAAGTTTGCTTTCTTCTAGGCTGACATGATATTCCGCATGCCATTGAAATGTTATATTGCCGGTTGTCATGTCGTACGCCCTGAATCCATTGGATTCGATCCAAACGAGGTCTTCCATGAGACCAAGTGCGTGGCCCGACCATTGCCTGGGTCGTCGCGTAGTCACTAGGGTTGTGTTGCGGCGTGCAATATAGTTGAACTCGTGGATGTTGACATGTGAGTTCTCCTTGTCGATAAAAAAGTTGTGAACCATCTCGTAGTTTTGGTTGATGAATACGCCAGCACCACAGTCGGACACTGGGAATTCCGAGCGCATTACGATGGCCTTTAGGACCGTCTGTCCGCCGAATTCTATCGGGAAGAGGTCGTACATGATCCGTTGGTTGAACTGACATGCTCCGCTCCATACAAGCTCACCATCGTTATCGTAAATCATGGGCCCCATCTGGCATGGAACCCATTTGACATCGTCCAATCCATGGCCTATGAACTTGAAAGGAGTAACGAACAAATAGCCGGGGGCTACCTGCTTTCTATTGTGATATGTGATGTTGAATTTGGGGCTCATAAGATCGGGTCGCTAATATAGTGTAAGCTGGCTATGTCGGAAAGAGTGCATGATTATGACAGAACTAACCGACACGAACTTGTAGAGATCATCAGCCCCATCGAGGCCGCCATTGCCGTACGCAGTGTATATCCAGAGAGACTGAAGCAGCACAGCAAGTTGTGATGCCCACATGGCAATAATGTGAGAAAGCGACTTGTCACTCCACAACTCCACAGCATATAGCACCGCTTTTACAGAGATCCGAGAGTAAGTTTCAGGGGGTTTTCGGGTTAATGAAACAGCCGACTGGGCCGCGAAGGAGACGGGTGAACAATGAAAAGTAATAACGAGTTTGAGTCCTTACAAAAATGAAGATAGAAATTAAGCCCTTATCCCACAGCAACTGAATCGCTCCTCCTAGCGCGATTGACACGTCTTCTGCGCTGTGTGGCAACGCCGGCCTGGCACTAACAGCTAGCTTTCAATTAAGGAAGAATCCATTTTCAGCTTCTAATCTCGTTTTGGGCTGACGCACCCATAGCTAGGCCTAAAACGCCTAGTTTAAGTTCGCTCACCAGAATCAATTGCGATCGCAAAGCGAATGCGTCTTCAAACACTGACCTGCCCCTGATCTAGTATCCCCTAATCACAGCTCTAGACTTCTAAAAATAGGCCGAGACCATCCCAGACCTTCCACTCGGTAACGCCAAGGAGAAAACAATCAATTAGCAACGGACTATAGCATTTCATTTGCCTACTAGATCTACTTGGGAATAAGCTTCTTCGCGTTGGCACGCGACACTTCAAAATTGCCGAGGTCGGGTCGTCGATCGAGTTGCACCTCTAATAAGGTCCTAGATTAGGTTTCGCATTGGGAAACGCAGCCCTCTTCAGCTACTGCAGGAGATCGACAAAGTAAGCCGCCAGGCTGCTGGCCCACATGCACTCCTTGCATTTGGTCAGAGCGGATTGCATGTCGGCAAAGGAAAAAGCTGGATCGACTCGAGGCTTTCGTTGTTTCTACCTTCGCTTTCTAGGACCCGGGTTTGTGTAAAATGAAGCAATGGGGACACCATCAACCAATCAATCGCTGCTTTTCGATTCCGATCTCCTTGTTACGGCGACTGATGGCAACGTAATAGGGCCAAATTCTCTTCTCATCTTCCAGATCGATGAGGATCTTCACAAATTGCGGCTCCGGAGTGAGCGGCCGTATGCGCTGAGATGAGCACGCGATATTGAGTCCCAGATGTTGAATAAATCGTTCCCCAGTACCTCCACGTATTTTAGAGCCTAGTTCCGTCTGCGGCGCATGCAAGGCTCGAGAAATCCGTTCAATATAGAGAAAGGAGTTCTCACAACTCTAGTAGTCTAACCAGTAGCCACGATTGCTAGTTAAGCCCTCAAGGGACTCTTTCTTCGTGAAGAGATATACGTGGGCGTTCAGTCTCAATGCATTGCCATTCCCTTCCGGACGTGAGAATGGAACTCCGAAGCCTAAGTGAGAGATTTTAATTTGTATGAAGACTGTCAGAGAGATTTAGATCTATCTTTAGGAAGACTGATTTCGAAATGAGTAGGTTACAGTCTAGGGTCATCGGGTACAAACAGGGCCGAGGGCCCCCTGGCTAGGAGGAAAAGCTTACAAGAGAGTTATCAGTTAGTTTGAAACTAAGGAAGATGCACTCTAGAGTCTATAATGTAGCTAATCATATAATAGAAGGCGACGGAAAAACAGACCCCTTGCTTGTCACGTGCCTATCTCATTAACACTTAAACATGTACATTGGAAATATAATACACTTTGATTGGCATTCAATACGTTGAAGAATGATAAAGTATATACATGATATCTGCGTCCTTTCTTAAAGGAAACATCAGCTTCTTAATAGAAGATTAGCTGTCTTCGTCGTGTCTCTGTTACAAGTCGTCTATTAGAGGACTTAGTCCTTGAGGTGTGCCGATTTTATCTTCGAAGAAGAGTCGAAGCCTTTCAACTCGCGCTCTATCAGCCATGAAGCCCTCGAAAGCATTCGGATTAGTGGCCGATATGTCCATGAGATTTTGGTAACCCGCTGGAGCTGGGGTGTCTTTGCGAACACTCCAAGTACCGGTTGTGGTCTGGTGTTCTTCGCTTAGCAAGTAGCTGTGAAGTAGTTTGGCTCCTTCGGGATGAGGTGCGTCTTTCAAGATTCCGGCTCTCTGTGGCCAAGACACGAAAAGCCCCTTTGTCGGAAAAGATATGTTCAAAGGAGCCGAAGCAGCCAAGCCTATGGAGGATGTGAAAGTGACCGATTCCGTGCCGTTACCGAGGATCAGTGTCGGCGGCGTGCCGGTGCCGCGCACCCATCGAGGGTTTTGTGCTAAGAGCTTCTCGAACCATTCGTATCCATACTGCTGCATACTGGTTTTCCTTAGCGGGCTATTTCGAGAAATGAGAATACGATCTCCTGCCATAACTTACATCAGATCAAACGCGTAAAGAACGGCGTCATCGTCATTTGGGTACGTCAGCACAAGTTTGCCCTTGTACTCAGGCTTCAAGAAATCATCAAACTCTTGAGGCCCTTGAGACACTTTGTTCGTGTTCCATATGAAGCTCCACGCAAATATTCCTATACCGTACCAAGCACCGCGCAACTCGCGGAAACTCGGTTGCACATCGTCGAAACCAAGTGGCATGTAATGTAGAAGGGCCCCCTCACTATCCCAGCGCGGGTAGTCGTGTAGGGTTTGCAGGATGACGCTATCAACGTAAAGCCCGCCAGTGGCGAGTTGGCGATCAATGTTGCCGTCATGGTACTTAGAGACGTCAACAGTAATGTTGAGGGTCATGCCGGGAAATCGGGCTTCGAAAGACTGCTTCAAACTGTCTTGCTGATTCTTCTCGTCACCACCATGCCATACGGTCACGACGCCACCCTCTGCAAGAGCGGCTTCGTAGATTTCATCGATCGTTCGGTTTTCGATTTGCGGCGAGCCATCAAAGCCAAAGGTTGCATCATATGCAGATATGGCCTTGGCGCCCAAGACTACGCAGCACAGAGTAGGTAGTCGAACCATGATGACGATAACCGGTTCCTGGATTTTGAACGAGAGCTTGGCTAAGCAGGGAAGCTATCTTCATTGAAGCTGTCCGAGATCGCACCCTCTATATAGCATATCGGCTGCATGTCCACCCTTCGCATCTTTCGCCATTCTACGCGACTTTTAGCCATATTTTCGTGCCTCGGTCGAAAACCTGGACGTGAGGCGGTGCTCGGACGTCTTTTGCATTGACTAGATAGAGCTGCTCAACAAATCCTGACTAAGAAGTAGAACCTCTAAATCGAAGAATCAGGAAGCTGGCGGGAGGTTTACCCGTTCAAGTTGGCGCACTGTAGGGGCCCCCCGTCACTTTGAGTGCCATGGCGGCAACGTGGGATGTTGACGGTCGGTCAGGGGCCGTATCCCACATTGCCGAGAGAGCAATCTGCGGAGCACGGAAATGGCCATCCGATCCGGTCCACTCAATGCCGCTTACCTAGGCTTGATACGGCCAAATTCCGGATGGTGATCGCAAGTTTATTTGAGCAGCTGCCGAATTGGTATAACGGAACGTTATTACGATGGCGGACAAGTTCTTGATTGCTTCAGCGCCTTACTAACCTCAATCTCTGGGTATAATTCCCAGGTTCTGTCTATGTATGTAATAGCCTGCAGATATAATCGGGAATACCAAGCCAATCAACAGCTCCACAAGCGCTCCAGGGTCTTTACTGCGCACTAAGTAGTCCTTACAAAGTTCTTGGGAAGCATGATGCAATCATGCCCATGGCGAAACGACTTAGTAATTATATAACCAGTGCGCCGGGTAAACGCTCGCCCGGCCGGACGCATCTGCGGCTTAGATATTGTTAAGTACATAGGTATCATAGACTGGCCATCAAGATATTTCAAATTGCCCTAGTTTCCGTCATCAAGAAAAACAGTGAAGTATTTTGTGTTCGTTCTCTGTCTTACGGATCCATTTATTCAATTAAGCAACTGTCCGCGCCTAGGGCTTATTTACACTACACAATGCATCGAACATGATGTTCTACTTAGTTTTACTCACAAGCATATAAAGTCTTAATCCTTACTTTAAACGAGAAGCAATTCCTCAAGCTGTACTGCTCCAGTCTGGGTAACAGCGCTCTAACGTCACGTTATATATCGTTACTGCGTGGACACATGCCTGCTTCATATAAAGCTAGTCGTTATTACTAGCCCCGATGTAACCTGTCTCTCCGTCGGTGTCTCTCGAGGCCATGCACAAAATGGCGCGAATCTGTAATCTTAGTGCAGCATGCACCTTGTCACCGATCGCAAGACTAACAGGGCTAGGTCCCATGTGCTAGAGTTCGTAATAAAGAAACGTTGCCCGACATATACATCTGCGCGTGTGCACCGATATAGCCGTGGCCTTCCATGTAGATTTGAGGATGGGGCTGCTTGAGCGGCCGCCGTGCTGATACCAACTTCACCTCTTCGGTATCAAATATGGACGGCAGAGAAACAGAAGTAAGCCTCCCATATGTCATAGTCAAGTTAAATAACTTTTTAAACGAGGCGTTGTTAAAGCCTAGTAATTTGCCGTTCCGCCTATGATATCGCGAGCACTGATTCACAAGACGGATCGAAGCGGGAAAAGAGGGCGATGGTAGACTCCTGTCGTATAAAGACAAGCCTCATCATGCTAACAAGGCTCCCGAGAAATGCTAGCCGCTAGTCCAACGCTCTTAATCATGAGCAAAAAATGACGAAAAATATGGACTGGTGGCTTGTAAGAGTACCATCGTCGTTATCGCTCTCTAGGCTTGAAATGAAGAACTTGGGATTGAAGACGGAATATCTAAGTGTTATCCGGTTAGACGTAGCGAAGTCGAAATCGTCGGAGTATAGGAGTACACTTCAAATAGGCCGCGGTTGCAGTCCTTCTAGCACACTGCTAGTTGGGGTTGGTCTTGTCTGGTCTTCGAGGCGCTAGGATTGACAGTGTCTCGGTAGCTTGTTTCTCCCGCAAAGGTCAGTTTAATAGGTAGATCAATTGATCTTATTTTTATATGTGACCTGTCGTCTTATCGTGCACAACCTAGGTATAATCTCATTGCCCAAAACGGAATACGCGTCTTCACTTCCCCTAACCTGTTTGTTGAACGCCAACACCCCTGAATGCTATCTCTTCCGTCGTAGTCCGCGATTCCAGAGATCTAGAGCATCAAAGTCATTGATATTTCGCCCTTGATATACGCAGTGTCAACCCGGAAAATGAGCTGGTTCGGCTATAACCATATGCCCGTTGAGGGCCGGGTAAGGGGTAATTGCCAGGCAACTGGGACGAGCACGATGCCGTGGAGAAACTAACCGAGCTTGCATCCCTAGACTATCCTACTGACGGGCGGCTCCGAGGGCACCGGCCTTAGCGCAGCGCGCATCTTTTCAAGCAAAGGGGCAAATATCATCATTGTTTCAAGAGACGCGGCGAAGCTCGAGAAGGCCGTAAAGAGTATCGCGACCGCAGCAAAATCGCCTGAGACACAGCGCTTCCACTCCATTGCGGCTGATGTCTCCGAGCCTAACTACGCGGAGGGCGTGGTCGCCGACGCGACAGCCTGGAACAACGGGCAGCCGCCCGAAATTGTATGGTGCCTCGCCGGCCTATCGACACCAATGCTATGGACAGATGACGGGGCTATGGAAGCTTCCCGATATAACAGTGAGCGTTGAGGTCTTGGCCAAATTAGTATATACTGGATTACTGATGAAATACTTGGATCAGTGGACGTTAACTACTTTGGCTCCGCTGAAATGTCCCGAGCTATCATGCGTGCCTGGCTCCTCCCTGAGCAGGGACAGCAGCAACGCTCGACCAGGGAACCCCGTCCGTCCGCCAAGCACATCATTTTCACCGGTTCTGTTCTCTCTACCTTCTCCTTGGCCGGTCACGCTCCCTATTGCCCCTCGAAGTTCGCTGTCCGCGCCCTTGCGGACGCTCTCGCCATGGAGGTCCGCCTGTACCCTGACGTCCCTATCGAGGTGCACCTTGTCCTGCCCAACTCCGTTACCACTGCTGGCTATGAGCGTGAGAATGAGACCAAGCCGGAAATCACGATCCAGCTTGAGGGTCGAGACGTAACCCAGGACCCGGACGACGTGGCACGGCTGGCTATTGCTGGCATGGAGAAGGGCCGCTACTTTATCGCTACGACGTTCGTAGGTGACCTAATGCGGTGGAGCGCCATGGGTAACTCGCCAAGGAACAACTGGTTCGTTGACACATTGATGGGGTGGATACTACCCATCATCTTGGCGTATGTCATGTGGGATATGAACACTCAGGTCTCATCGTGGGGTAAGAAGAAGAAGCAAGTATGAGATTGGTTGGCTTGTTCCTATTTATTAGTTGACAATATGCACAAAAGGCATCATTGCGTGTCTACAGCGCACTTCAAAGCGCGAATTTGCAAATCACCAACTATAATATGAGTAATAATCGATGAGATAGATTTCTGAATGAGACGCGCATCTTTTGGGTTACAGATTCAAGTAATAATACTTGATTGATACTCTTTCCCCTGTGTCTATCCGCCTTCTTATCTCAATGCATCTACGGGGTCTTTACTGGCATGCTCCCATCCATATCAGTGAGACACACAGTGATCTTCGAAACCCAGGAGCCTCTCCTTCCCACCATATTCGGCAGAATAACAGAACACCCGTCTAAACTTTAGAAACAGGTGAAGCACCCGCAGCCATGGTCTGCGTAGCAAGCACCACTACAGCAGCTGGCATGATCGCCAGCTTCGCACTGAGCTACTCATAGTAAGGGTTGTCAGTACTTCATTCATTGAATAGATGCGGGAGGTGATAGCAGGTGAAGTGCTTACCTCCAGAGGCGATGCACTTTCGCTCTAGAGCAGCAAAAGTGTCGCTAGTAGGAGGAACTGCCATGGCGGCGGCGAAAAGGGAGACAAAAACCGCGAGAGTAAAACGCATATTGGAGGTTTGAGACGGGATCAAGGCGGCAAGGATGTGCTCAGGGGCGTTTTGGAGTTATAATAGAAAATTGGTGAAAGTATGGTTAAGTCTAGGAGACTGGGTGCTACCGACGATAGCAATCGAAAAGATCTCATTTCTACGGAAACTCTGCCCTTTATTTATAGAGAAATTGTCTCGCACATTCTTGCTCCCTATTATACCAGGTAGCGGGGTAATTTCTTGGGAGATGAGGCTGACGAGAGACCTACTCAGCGGATCGTCGTCGGTTTAGGCTCAGAAACATGAAGCGGTCGCTGAATCGCGACTATTTGAGGAGTTGAGGTGGCCAAGACATCAGAGTTGCAGATGACGCCCAGAGGATCGACATCCATATTATCCATATTATCCATTTTTTCTGCTAAGCTGACAACCTGTGTGGCCTGTTTGGCTAACTACTTATCAATTGCTCATAAAAATAGGAATATGCGCAGCCCGGTCACCATGTATGTCAAAACACGGCGTACGTCGTTCACTCCACCTCGAGTATCGGAATAATCGGTTTGCCATCAAAACTGGCTGAAGGAGTAAAAAATCACGGTTTACTATATTAAACAGAATCGGCAATATATAGTTCTCTACTCTAAATTCCCTCTTCAACTCCGGTATGATTCATACCTAATAGATAATTCTTTCAATTCGGTTGTCGTAACTCTGAATTTTAGAGTCTCTAAGACGTCAGGCAAGATCACCTTATTTGGCGGCAATTGCCGGCTAGTATCTTCTCACTCGACTGACCATTACATCAATATCTCCTGTAAAAGCATTTCTCTTGTCATCCCTGCAAAGCCGAAGTTGAGCGATACTCGGGGTGACGTTCTGGTGGTTCGGTCGCCTTACGATTGATAATAAGTGACAATGGTTCAATTCTGATCTATTCAGTCTGAGGGATGATATTCCGTTTGGCCCCCAGAAACTTCACGTAACCAGCGCATCATTTTTCCTCCGGTAGCCTTTATACAACCCAGCAGGTCTCAGAGGTAGGGCAAGGGATGGGGCTAGTAGTAGCCACGCGTGACTCGCAGCCTTCTCCGAAGTCGGGAGTCTTATATAGGGACTTAAGGTTGCCTCAGGCCCAATGTTCAATTAGTTGCAGTCCATACAGGTTCAACGCATACCGTGGCGGGGAATAGTCGCTAGGCCAGTTTCGAAGACAGGCACACTGAGTCAAAACGTGGGCTTTCGGGAACGTTTTCAAGGTATTGTGTCGAAGTATCCCCTGTTTGGCCGTCGTTGATACCAGTACACGAGGTCCTTACGTATATCAGCGCCGTATTCATGACCCCAGATCTCGGCAATCTCCCTTGCAACCTCATCGCTTACGTCGCTCCATTCAGTGCTATCGCTCCCACCCTCGTGTTTTGCTAGCGTGGTAATATCAAAGCGGTGCCCTGCCCACACACCCCTTGGTGGACCGGTCATGTTGTTGAAACGGACGTTAGATGGGGTGCTTGACCAGCAGGTGCGTGACATGATAACTTCTCCAAAGCCTACAACCCTAATATGGGGACCATGGATGTATTCCGGTTTTATGGCGATAGCTTCCGATCGGACAAATTCTTTCGTCGTTATATTTCGAAGGATCCACGGCTGATCTTTAGGGAAGTAGGTCGAGTCTCCTGGCACGATCCGCCAGCCTCTTGCTGCAAATACTGGATCCTTCCATTTACCTCGTGACTTACAATGCTGGAGTATACGTGACGCTTCGCACCTAGGATCGACAAAATCTTCTATGTCGGAAACGCTAGAGTCGGCGAAATGAGAAAGCGCAAATGGTGTATTACATTGCACGTAATCCAACACTCCGTCACTACGAAGCACGTTGGTCCTCAGCGGACGTAACGTATCTAGCTCTTCAGCTGAAAAGAGACCGGCGGGGGAATCATCTGGTTCGACCCCTTCTCCAACACAGACAATATTCTCTCCCGCCCAAGTCCCTAGGAATGACATATAATAATCATGGAGATAGCCTCGGGCAAGTTTGAAGAAATATTGGTTCGCGAGACCGAGGCAAACGACGTCTTCGATGAATTCGATATGATCAAAGAGAAGGTAATGAATTTCCGTGGGAAGATTCGACAAAGTGAGAGCATTATCACTGTCTTGGGTTTTCCTCGGATGTGCTTGCAAGGTAGATGAAGGATATTGTGGTCGAACAGGGACGGCGAGGAGGTCGACGAGTTTGCGGGCCGTCCCACCGAAAAGCATTCCTCTAAGTGTACCTTTCTGCGGCAAGGCCACCGCCGCTCGGGGGGCGACAAAGTGAAATAGTTCCCCCATTTCTGGAGGTTGGATGCTAAATATCCGGCTTTCTGACGTGTTAATAACGCCTGGGTTATTTATCTCAGGTCGTGCGCGCGAGTGTCGAATATAATGATAGATAGTGTGGGGTTGCAAACGGACCAGGGCATATAAGGATAATTTAGCTAGCCGTCACCACCCACTGAACCTATCGCGTGGCCCTTGCTCCTGGTACGGGGCACACAGTGTGTATCGAGGACCCGTCGTACCTAATTATTATACCTTCAAGATAGCCACCGGATTGCCAGGTCTTTCTCCATCTCTTCTACGATGCCGTTATTCTAAGCTGCCAACGACGGCTTCGGTGGTATTAGTGGGATTAACCCCCAACCGTCAGAGCTACGCGCCACACATAGCCAATACGAGTCCCTATCCCTAGGTTTCTTCTAGGTTCCTTCTAAATCGAGGCTATGCCACAAGGGGTTTCAGGAAGGCTACCAATGAAAAGTTCTCCCTATTTAATGATGCCTGCGCTCTGGTCCCTGGGCATCTAGTGGGTACAAATAGGCCAGGACCTTCCTAACTGAAAGGAAAGAAGAACATTGAACCGTTTTTTCGAAACCCTGATTAGTAGGCCACTCACATCTGCCCGCTAAAAAACATCATCGGTTAGGATGGATGAGCACGGCTCTCTAGCAGAAACCCTCTTCAACCAGAGTACAGAATATGGGTCTGATACCCATAAGCTAAGATACATTTCAGACGCCGTAATCGACGAACTTATCCAGGAAGAATCCGTGCGGAAAGAGCTTAACAATGCCGAAGACGACTACCACGATTCGCTAGTTGAATACATCACGAAGCACGCAAGAAGACTTTTCGTCATTGCGCTTTTAAGCACTTCTCGTCCCGATCTGCAACTACAGATGATGAAATCCTTCCAAAAGAAGAATGTGCGAGACGGTGGCGGCCTCCCACTCTCTAGGGAGTTCTTGAAATCCCTGGGCCGGCCGCCCTGGACTGGTCTAACGTCGGAAAATTTCTACACGCGTCAATTCCAGGTGCTAGTCCCTTCTTCCAAAGACGTTCCTAATTATGGTTTTTGAGGCCTGTATCGATCACAGTGGCTTAAGCGGCCCAGAGGTATGTCAGTCATTCCCCATATATATAGCCTCAACTCCTTTATTCAATGGCGTAGATATAGTACTGACTAGGTATCATTTAGAATGGGACGCCACCGGAATATTTTGCTGTCAAGGAGATAGGCCTCCAGATCTAGAAGAGCGAGACGGGATCGCGGACGGTTGGGCGAACAAGGCATCTAAATTGAAACTAATGAATAATGAGCCAAGGAAACTACAATCCGACAAGCTTAGCGGCTGGCCAGTGCGGGAATACAGTCGTAGAGTTTAATCCGTCGCAAGCTTCAACGATGTGCTAGAGTTGAGAGCACTGATTTTGGAAGTGGGAGGGAAAGCATGGAGATGGTTTTGCGGATGTTGGTGATTTTGATAGCCTAGCGGCACTTAGAGAGCTGATAGAAATGACGGATGGATACGTTAAGGTGCGTGAGTCTTAGGTTATAGAATCCTTAGGATACGACCACTAGCCGTTTTAACTAACGCTTCATACATCGAAATTCGCAGATTGTTGTATTAGTAGCCTCAGATGCTTTAGACTGGAAAGTAACAGAGCAGAGCCCCAAGCCTTCGCACAATAATATTAATTCAAATGAAAAGGCACGCCCGTATTTCCCCTTGAGTCTAAACATTCTCGCCCTATAAGCCAATCTGCAGGGCAACCATGATCAATCCCCCATCCATTGTAGACAGCTTCTCACGTATCAAAGACACCCAACCAGGTAGACATCTTTAGATTACGATTTTCCGTACCTCATCAGCATTGCTAGGCTCCCATGGATATATTTCCTCAACTTCACGAATCAAAGCTTCATGTTGGGGGCTCCTAGGCTTGATCGTAGCTTTGAAGGGTTCCAGGCGGCTAAGAATACCTGGTGTAAATGTTGTGGTCGGTTCGATCTCACGACCGTTTTCGTCTAAACTCTTGCCAATTTTGAAGACGGCTAAGGACCGCGCAATACTTAGCCAGACAGACGAATAGGCTAGATACCGGCCTGGGCAGATACGTCGACCGTAACCGAAAATATGGCTTGTTGGATCTGGAGCCGGGTTAGGGCCGAGATAGCGCGATGGGTCAAATTCCGAGGGGTTGGGGTAGACCGCAGGATCATGGGTAAACCACCTATTGATGTGATTAGGTCATAAGATTCAAAGCGGGTAGTGCCGTCTTTTCCGGAATACGATTTGTGTCAATGCTATTTGTAAAGGCTACTTACCAGACGTTAGGTAATATGACTGCCCCTTTAGGAATATGATAGCCGTTGACAACGTCGTCAGCGTTCGTAGCATGAGCGAGACCCATAGGGACTACAGTGTGCCACCGCCACGCCTCTGTTACGACAGCATTAATATAAGGGAGGCTCTCCCTGTCGCTGAATTCAGGGAGTCTGCTAGTTCCAACAACCCGATCAATCTCTTCCTGAGCCTTACGTTGGACTTCAGGAAATAGGGTCATAGTGAAAAAGAATGCCGTTAACGTGTTGACGCTCTAGTTGGAATGTCAACCTAACTTTTCTCGATATTGGTGGAGGATATCAATATGACATACGGTATCTGCACCACCAATGTACATGGAGAACTGTTGCAACCACAATTAGTGTTGTGCATTATCAAGACACAGTCCGCTATAACCCCACACATAATCAACCGTAGTCATACAAATTTCCGACTCGACAACATTCTACTTGCAGTAGGCTTGCGGTATGCTGCCGCGGTTCCGTTTCGTAATACAGGAAAGGGCCATAAAAGAGAGGGCATGAAAAGAGGTATGACGACGCGGTGAGTTACTTACGGCGGTGGACTTAAGAACATAGTCGTCGTTCGCCGGGGATACCGAATCTTCCCTACTCTTGAGGGCATCCATAACAAATGACTTCTCAGAAACACCCTTGGATAGCTGCTGCTTGACGAATTGAAATGGCTTCCCCATGGCTTCGTTTAAAGTTTGCCGCCATTCCATGCCGACTTTCTTCCACCCTGTGCCGGGCACCCAGGCCGGGATATATTTTACTGTAACTATTTAGTTATTCTATCCGCTAGCAGTTACTTTAGAACTAGGAATGGCATACAAGCAGGGATGGTATCCACAAACCATGTTGCCGAGGCACTACTTAGAGAAAAATGCAGCGTGGATTCATCGATGATCTTGATTAATGGGTCTGGCTTGTGAGGTTCTATCGTGTATCCGTACTGCAGCACTCGGCATCAGTTATCGACAGTTGGAGTGTGACGTATAAGCGTTTCAGGGTGACTACTATCCTGGCCCATAAAAGAAATCTCACGCCCAGATGCCAACTAGGAATCACTCACCAGAAGTTTGAGAATGATCGCGCCAGCCGTACTGCCAGGCCGGCGTTAGTCAGGTCAGGTCAGCGTGTCACGATGTTAAGCACCGTATATACTCACGTCCTTATGTGATCGAAAAACTGATCTGGCTCTTGTAAAACGCGGAAAAGAAACCGGTGTGCTTCTTTCTCCTGCAGGGGTATGTATGGCATGACACTCAACTGAGTTCCGATCGACATATGTGTGACCTTCCGGTGAAGGCGATGCGTTTCTCCATACTGCCTCATACCGAGAACAGCGGAAAAGCCGACGCTTCGAGTGGGTGAGCTTCGCAGACATAGAATCTAGACGGACAGCTTGCTTACAAGTCGGCAAATTCAAAACTCGGCCGGTATGAGTACTTCGAGGACCTTTTCTCCATCAGTTCTAAAGCGAGTTCTGGTGAATGTAATATGACGAAGGTTGTTCCCAATGCTGTTATAGAACTGATGGGCCCTGCGATTGGTTATAAGGGTCAGTCCGCATATTCTTGAGGCCTATCACCGCAGCACGTCTGATCATTGAAACGTTGATAGGAGAGAACGGGAGAGTCGACCAGGTGGAAATAAAATGAACTCGCAGACCATAGGTATCCTTATATTTCAACCAATGCTCCCATTCTCGTTCGCCGTGGATGGGAAGACCAGCGATGTTTCCTATGAAGGGTACTATGGTGCTCGGGAGTTAGTAGTTGGTCACCGACTCGAGTGAGATTTGTCCGTAACCAGTAGCCATTTCCATACCCGAAATATTCAATGATGAAGATCAACTCTGGAGATTACTTACGACCCTTAGGTCCTGGTGGCAAATGCCCAGGCTGCCTTTTGAAAAGGAATAAGAGAACCTTCACGCCAATGGCCGCAATGGCGGCTAGTAGAAGGACTCCCACAAGCATATCGAAAGTGGCCGAGGTGATAAAGACTATCTTAGAGTCGAAAATGTGTGGTGGAAGCTTTCTATCGGACAAGAGATAGAATAGGTAGAGAGTAGAGAGTCTGTCTAACTTACTCCTATGGTAATAATAAATCAAGCAGGACATAAGAACGATGCAAGATGCTATTATTTCCGTCTCTATCGACGCAACATTTTTTTCCACGCCACTCTTCCGAACCAAACGCTTCCCTCGAGAGCTTAGGGTGGCACCTATGACGAGTAGTCGGCCAACATCGAACCTATCACGTGTCGATTCGTACCAGTTTAGATATACTACGTCTCACAATACACCAGATAGCAGAATGCGGGTGATAGCAAGCCAATGTACAGGATACCACGCACATCTTACGCCAAGAACACTTCTGAGGTCACCCTTACAGCTATAATAGATGATCTAATAGCGGTAGTTGGCGCGTTCGTCATATTTGTAATGCAAATAGTGAATTATTATTAATATTCTGATTATCACGTAAAGGAAGGTTGAGTTATATGCTATCTCAAGATGTTGCGGGTAATACGGCCGTCGTTGAGAATATGAAAGAGACTGGGGCAGATCACACTCTTGAAAATTCGGCCCTGAATCTGTGTCACCTCTTCCGTACCAATGTCGAGTTGTGGCGCCTGTCATAGCATAGGTATTAGATGCGGGGATGGTAGCCGAAGCCCTCCACAAGGGGTGCAAGAATTTGGTTCATATGAGCACGATGTAGCGCTCAACCTTGCCTGATCGCGATATATGCCTTCAGTATGATGGCTAAAGCCCTAGCATATGCGGGATAATCAGCTAAGGCGTAGGGAATAGGTACTACCGTGGCGTAGCTGAGCAATGCTACACTAACTAGGTCGAATGATGCGGGGCGCATTGCATCCGTAAGTACGGCCGTAGTATCCCTTCTGGCTTTCTTACAAATCGACTTCACTGTAATCCTAATGATTCCGCAATACAGAGACAATTAGAGTCGTCCCATCTAAGTACATGTTACGGTGTCGAGCGGAGTACCAGGCCAGGCACTAAGTAGTAGTAGGTAAGCTCCATAGCGGGCCGAACCCCAATTAGTCGAAGCACCCCGCATCAGCTTCTTGCATGAGACCTACCTAAAAAGAGATACACTATGTAGGGACGTTTTGAAGTGACGCACGTTCGCAATCAAGCACCTAGGTCGCATCAAGATCCCAGGAGGGGGATTCATTAAATGAAACTACGAGCTTGAATGTCGACGTGGTGTTGTCACTAGGCACTTAATATTTACCGCCGGATGGGCCATGTTGACCCAGCGACCAGGCCAGTACCATTGCCACGGAATGGGTAGGACGCCATCTATGCCGGTCCCTGCATGGACCCAACTCCCCACCAAGCATCTAACCAACAACTGCCAACAACGTAGTAGTCACCCGCCCCAGATCTAGGAAGCTGTGTTCTACTACCTCCTAGCTTAAGCTCAGGCGTCTAGGGGCATTGAACCTCCGTTGGAAAGCCCTCGCTCAGCCACTTCAATCCGAAATCCAGAGCGGCAGTTGTCTCTATAGCCTTTAGCTTTTAGATAGCCTTCGGTGCGCTAAGACTGCCCCAGTTGATACGGCACGCCCTACCAAACATTTGTGACAGTCCTCTTTTTGGCTAGAGGCTTTGTTGCTTATATAAGCCTATATTTTATTACTTATTTATTTTTCGTAACCTTTATACGCTTGTCCTCTTCTAAATAACTAAAGACGTTATGAACTCTCGCTATCTAATAATATTCAACAGCCTTTAATACTGTATTGCTAGGTTGTATGGTTGAACATGGCCGTTTGATAGAGGTTTTTAGGGGAAATGGGGACCGGACACCAAGCCAAGTGGCTGACCAATCGGCGCGTTAGTTAAACGGCATCCTATGGAATACTCAATTCATAGATTATCGCCCTTTTTCGTCTTCATCATCTTCTTTCTTTCTTAATTATTTTTTTTTTAAAAAAAACCCCCCTTTTCGTTCCGAGACAACGACTAGCCGGCAAAAGCTCAATTTTGCCCATTTTTAGTGCATGAAAATGAGGCTAGAGGGAATCAAAAGGTTGGTATGGTGGGATGGCACCATCAATGGCACCTTGCTGATGCATATGCAAAACTAGTTAAAATAGCCAGGATGAGGATGGAACTATGTAGTCACTTAAATATAGGTATCTAGTCTATCATTGGAGTACTATATGGCCCCCTATGCTTGCCCCTATTAATACCCCAAGAGTGACATCATCCCAAGATATGGCTATGCATTTATACAGCGACTGATCGCGGTTGGAAATTTTTTCTCCGAGATGAACTTGGATGTTTCCCCAGAGCGAGCCAATATCAATGGTCGATACTAGATGTCTTAGTGTATTTTTAGAAGTGCTGCGGTATCATCTATGTTACGGGAAGCGCTGCTTATTCGTGTATTGGACTGTTGAAATCCGTCGTGAGATAACCAACGGTGAAGTTCCTGCATAGCCCACCTCTTTATCTTGAATAGAGTCGAGCGATGAGCCGTGA
The DNA here is from genome assembly GCA_037356095.1 of Xylaria sp. Z21. NCBI lineage: Eukaryota > Fungi > Ascomycota > Sordariomycetes > Xylariales > Xylariaceae > Xylaria > Xylaria sp. Z21. The sequence continues at coordinate 32,034 of JBAWJX010000086.1, read as the reverse complement.
AATAAACCGCCCCTCGAGGACATAATTATAGTATTATGTTACAATACTCGCAATGGCATGCCTTAATTATAGAATGTGTTAGGACGCGACTGTCATTTATATCTTAATAGCATTACCACTCTTCAATCCAGTCCTGCAAGGCCTCCGTCACTGTAAGTCGACACACCCTCTTAGTTCTGCTCTATCTTACTTGGATACCCTATTATCATACCAGCTCAATATCCCTGGTATTACCTCCCAATTTAAACACACAGTCTCCTCTGAACCACCCTGGACGATGTCTAATCCTGCTAGTAATGTCCGCCAAGGTAATACCCGCAGCCCAAGTCAATTGGATAATAAATCGATTCCCGAACAGAGCCACAAGTCAATCGGTCCCCAGCATCATTGTGCAGTTGTCTCCAGAGAATGCCCCGTATCACCGGCACGTGCTTCTCTATCTTCTACACGTGCTGAGAGTATAGTGCCAAATTGCGATGCGCCGGCTAAGGTGATTTTACAACCTAGACTAACCCTGCGAGATTCTGTTGGGAGAACCGCGTTGGTAGTGATCCTCGGAGGAACAGCTCTCATCTTGGCCTCGGTTGGTTTTCTTGCCTTTCTTTGGTTTGGAGCCGGCCCTAGTTTCGAGGGGAAAGGTGCACCTTGGCTGTGGCGTCATATTGCCCTGAACGACTGGACTCCCCAAGCCACGACTTTGATCGCTCTTGCAATTAGTACGACCGTGGCAGCTCAAGCGGCGATCTGTGCATCTAGTAAGATAATGCTTTAATTCTCCTCTCCCTTTCTTCAAAGGCACAACGATCCCCAGCAGAGAAAATCTAGACTTGTATATCGGCTACTTGCCGTATTATAATAGGATTAATATGGCTTGAACTAATATTTCATAGTGTTAGCAGGCGTCATTCTCGAAAGGGGTTCTGTTCCTAGAGATAAAGCGGCTCACTTCTCTATTCTTAGGGCCACGAGTGAAGGTCCAATAGCACTCGTGTCTCTGATATTGTCTTCTGGGAAGCTAAAAACGATAGCAAGACCTGAGTTCATCTTAGGGCTTCTTCTGCTTGCCGGAACCGCTGCAATTCAATTCTCGTCGACTATCCTACTGTCGGACATGTTCGGCTCAAATCTAGTAGGAGATGTGGCCGTCGTGCCGGTGCAGTCTTTCGTGTCCTTAAGCCAGCAAAGAACAACGACCACTCAGCATTTGTACTCGATCATAAACCCTGCATTCGCCATCTATGGTGAACGAAGGTCCAATACCACAGTCATACCAAATTCGGACGGTCTGAGCGACACTGGCATCATTGATCGCGTACTACTGCCAATCAGCAAACCGGAGCATCGGACGTCTGTCCGCACTTACGATGGGAGAGCTATGGTTTTTAGCTCAAGAGTCGCTTGTATGAGACCTGAAATCCGAAATTTTGAGTTTGGTCAGGATTTTTGGAACGAACATGAAGGGAGTAATTTTGGCCAGCTTAACGCAACGCTCGATTACAGTCTGAGCCTCAAAAAGGCCGGCGTCAATGACTCATGCGGCTCTGAAAGCCGCCCCCTCGTTTCTTTCAGCTGCTACCTAGCGGGTGCATATGATGGCTACGGGTGGCAAGGTACCTTCTGCACCATGGGCGTGGTAGGATCACCATGGCCGTTAGATCAAGGACCCGAAGAGACGATTATCAACGAGCCCTGGTCGATTAACTCTTCTATTTTCCTCGTGTTCTCAACCAATATGAAGAATTCTGACTGGGAAGTGGCTGAGAACCTGGGTATCTTCAAGGATGGTTCACTGGATGCTCCAGTACAACGAGGATACGAGGAATGGATGAGTTATCAAGTAATGCCAGATCTATTCGTTAACGCATCCCTATGTTTCCAAACAAATAGTTTGGCATATTCCGACGCTAATATGGTTGCTACGGGGGACCTAACGGAGCCAGTGTTCACATACGACTCTCAGACTGGCAGTATTGATACTGATGCAGTACAAACCTTTTTTGGTGTTAACCAGAGTCTGAAGGACCCTCGAGAAAGAGGAATATTGCAAGTTCAAGACATAAGATCTCGACATGATGATGCCATAAACGACGGTCAAGTTCTTACAGTGAACCAACTCCGAACATCCATCTACCAGGAAATCGGGGCCGATCTTGGTGCTAATTCTACGCGATTAGCTTGCTATCATTGTAGCTGCGGCAATGTCTGGGCCATCCATCCTGAACTGGCCCAGTTGCTGGGAAACGTTCTCAATTCCACGACGCGTGCAGTTGATGTTATACAAACTTATGCCTCATCGCTGGCTTTTACGGTATATCGTCAAAAACAGAAAACCTTTGCAGGATCGGAATATGTTGCTATATCATCCGTGCGGATGGTATCTACTGCGAAATCATGTGAGAGCCATGGTGGCTGTAGGGGCTTTGTATCTGTGGTCACTTTGGTTGCACTACACCTGGTCACTGTCATCATTTCAACAGCCTTATATGTATCCCAAACGAGGTTTTCTAGGCATTCAAATGTATGGCATGCGGTTTCACAGTTGATATCGGAAGATTTACGCGATATCCTATCTGGATCCAGCCACCAGAGCGACAAAGCTGTTTCACAAGAGATAGAAGAGGGTGAGAGTAACTACATGGTGAGGGTTGAAAAGCTGCAAGAATCTGGATCCATTGGCATCTTTAGGCGTAAATAGAGTTACGGATCTGTAAGCTACCTAAGTAAAAAGGAAAAATAACTTGTAGTGATAGAATCTGGCTGGCGACAGCCTGTCGGTTCCTGTACTGTTGGCTGAAAGGCTTAGCACCCAAGAAAACCTTACTGCAAGCCTTACTAAATGTGGTATTGGAAACTAGCTGTGAGGGTACTATGTGCACTTATAGTCGGTGACAAGAGCTCCTGCATAAACGCCTTTAAAGCAAATAGTTAGCGCTACTCCGTAATGGTTAGGTATTGGACTAGTTACTATAGCTTTCGGGATTATACAGTTCCCGGACGCATCTCTGGACGAATGGCACACTTTATTACAAGCAGACGGTCGTAGTTTAATTAATACGGTAGTAGATGGACTAGGTACTGATCATAGACGATCGATTCCAAGTGTAAGGGCGGCAAGGCTTTGAACAGGGCCATCGCTGGTGACGCTTGAGCCAGACAGAGGCTTTTCTACAGCGTTGTTAGTGCGGTTTGGACTTTTATGCAAGTTCCTTGAGCAGTTAAAGAATAAAGAAGCAAGTTGTATACGGATGAGAAAGGTTATGGAAACTGACTGATGTAAACGGACTGATATTAACCAATTAACGTAAACCAGCTTTATGAACCAGCTAATGTAAACTAACCCCTTAAACTAACCTTCTAAGATTGGTGTTACCTCGTAAAACTGCTACATGAACCAAAACATGAACCCGCTGATATATGACCTGCCACCATCGCCTAATCCAATAGCCGAACTAAGAACCATTCATGACCTGGACTTACCGCGCGTAGAACGGATTCGAGTCGACCCCTGGAGCTAGACCGCCGGTGGCGAAGTTCTTAGCCTCTTGGCCTCTTGCTTCTCTAGCTCCTCGGGGCCCCTTTTGAACAAGATATTTCCCTTTCTGTCAACTACATCAACGGGTCTAAAAAAGCCGTCCTCTTCTGCACCTTCGGCATCTTGAGACAGTTTTTGGCCTGTCTCCTCAGATGAGCGGAGCAATTTCGCAAGTAGCTCAAAACTTAATCGGATTGTCGCATCACGAGCCTCCACGGGTATTAAATCGTGTTCGCCGCGTGGGAATAAGACCGTTAAAGGCAAGACTAACTCGCCTGGCAGTGCTTGGCCGGTCTTGTTTCGAAAAGTTTCATTGATGAAGCACTCTATAATCATCTTCTTTCCAGCCGTTGTTTTGGGGGCGTATAGCAAGACTGAGCCTTTGTGGTAGTGGCTCTCCGTAGTGCGAGCAGGGGGCAGGGGGTATTCGAGTTTGATAATCAGAATGGCTAAGTCGGGTCTAGGGATATTACCAAAATAATCCAAGACCTTCTGGAAAATCTGAGTTTCTGTCTGGCCGTACGCCACCTCTAGAATCAATCGTCTCTTCCCCTCGTAAATGAGCTGACCATCTGGAGAAGCTTCAAACCTGGGCACACGGGATTTCCCCTTCCGGAAGATGGAGGAATGGCCACCAGAAAGCCATCCGTTTCGGAATGCCCCAAGGGAAGGATAGGTTGTGGCAAGGCCGGTAATCTCTTCCTTGAGGGCGGCCAATACTCCCTCTTGCGACAGTTCGTGGACTGGAGTATGCGTGAGTCGTAGTGTTAAGACACCCGTCTCCGCGCTCCAATCTTTGCGAATGTTGTCTTTGAAGTGGCAGAACAGGCCGCTATCCTTGGCAAGGATGGCGTGGAGTCTTCGATATGTTCGTTGGCTAAGTTTGAAAGTCGGATGATCTTCTTTCGGCGTAACCCCGCAGAAGTGATCCCAGATGACTCGGTAGGCTTGCTGGAGGGTGGCGTGGAAGGATGCGTCTTCCTCCGAGTCCGTGTCGGACGAGTCGGCAGACCAGAACTCGGCTTCAGGTATCGCATCGGACTGGTCAGTGGCAGAATGGTCGGAGCGGCGAGGTAAGAGCAACGCATCAACGGGCAATTTCAGGTCTTCTTTGTTGCGGGAGGTCCCAACGCGTCGCCTTAGCGGTGCTCGCGTTGCATCATTGCTGCTAAAGCTTGTCTCTAGTATTGAAGTCATCATGCTCATGTGAAAAGGTGCCAAGTTCAGGAGTTAAGATTAGGTGGATGGTTTATCCCTTTGTACCTGTCCCAGGGCTTGCGTAGGTCATAGCGTAGCCTTCGTTTTTTAAAAAAAAAAAGAATTAATAATAATAATACATATGCTGGTACCTACAAAAAGCTTACTTGATAATTACCCATTAAAATAATTAATCATATTGTTATACTTATATAATCTCTGTCGCATATATAGTATATTTATAACGATACCTTCATGTTAATACGCAGCAGTGTGGCCGCAGTACGCGACTGTGTAGCTCTAATACGCTTGAGGGTGAATGGGGCTAAGTAGGTACTCTATAGATTAGTTCTATGTCAAAGTTCACAGGACTCCTGGGTAAGCCGGGTTGAACTATCATCTGTTGATCTGTAGACTTGAGACTAGTATGCGACTACTCCGCACGCCTACGTCGGTCACCCCTCTTTCACTTCTACAAGTTTAGGTGTTCCGGAAGCGGGGATTGAACCTCCGTTGTACTAAGGTACGTGGGTTTAATACTGGCTGTAGCAGTTTAACGGTAGAAAAATAATTGTATTTACTCATTGCTATATTTGTAGGACAATTGTTGCCATGGTTACGCGTGGTTATTGGGCCAGTGAGAATAGTCATTAGACTACAACCTAGCCCATGCATGAATCGACGGTGGCTGATCAACGGGAGCCGAGTCCAATGGGGGGATGTCGGTTAAACCCCCGCCAATGTCAGCAGTGCCCTGCCATCGTGTCCCGTTCCAGATAATCAGTCCAGCTCGCACTTGCCTTGATAAGCCGCTCGATTCTTAATCACGGCGCTGTCGCGTCTCACAGCGCATCATGAAGAAACTCCAGTCAAAGACAAAACGCGATAACGACGGATCATCAAAAATTGGAAGAATCTTTGATCGCATAGGATGGAGAAACAATGGACAACACGACAGTGTTGCCGTTACTGAATCCTCTAGCTCGAGACAAGTTACCGATAGAACCAGGTTGCCGACTGTATCAGAGACCGCAAACCTATCCATCCAGTCCGCATTGATTTCGGAATCACTTGTGTCGATAAACATAACAACGCCTGAAGATGGTAGGGATGCAACGACAGGCCCGGAGTCCCTGTGGGATCTGGCGTACGAAGCTCTTCGAGAAGAAAAGCCGGGAGTTGTAGAGGCATACGAGGAACTACTGTTCAAAACTTTGCCATATCTGAAGAAAGCATCTTCCACGATTAACCTCGAGGAATCACTGTCCTCGCCGCCCCCTGATCCCGCGAACCCAACCCCTGCATCCGACACCGAAACACGAGAAGTTGTAGCACGAAGTCTTACAAGTCGAAGGAAACTGATGGAAGACGTTATTGAATTGGGCCAGAGACATATGGACGAGAAAAAAATCGCGTTCCAGATCGGACTGCATACATTTGTGCTCCGAGATCAAATGCAGTATGTCGTCGCCGGCGTCCAAGCGGGAAAGGATTGGCTCAATGAGGCGGTGAAGGCAAGTCCGCTGGCGAGCGCGGCATGGGCAGGAGTTTGCTTGTTTCTGCCACTCTTAACCAATCCGAGCGATGTTCAGGCGGTCAACGAAGAAGGTCTTGCGTATGTTACCCAGAAAATCCAATATTACACAGCCATAGAGTCACATTTCCTATGTAAACAGGACGGAGAGGTGCTCCCTTCAGCCGAGGGGCAGTACTACATAGAACGCCTCGTCGAGCTTTATCAAGCTATTATTGACTTTCAAGCCCAAAGTGTTTTACGGTTTTTTAGGCGCCGATTCGGCAACTTTTTACGAGAGACTGTGAAATGGGATTCATGGGAAGAAATGCTGAAAAGAGTTAAAGAATTAGGAGACAGTCTCGAGAGGGAATCCTTGCAGATCAATGCCACTTTGATCAGAGAAGACTTAGGTGAGCTCGCTAGGGGGGCTCAACAATCAAAGGTGGACAAATGTCTGCAAAGTTTTAGACGAGGCGACTACGCTTGGTATAAAGATCGCGTCGAACGGCGGGTGCCGGATACGTGTCTTTGGTTCCTAAACCACACTAGCTATCAGTCTTGGCTAAAAGCCGACTCGGGCCCTCTACTGGTCTCCGCTGATCCAGGGTGCGGCAAGTCTGTCCTCGCCAAATACCTCATCGAATCCAACTTCGGCTTTAGAGTTCCGAAAGAGACTGCAATATGCTATTTCTTTTTCAATGATGTGGACCAGGATACAATCGAATTGGCCTTCTGTGCTCTGGTACATCAGCTACTCTGCCTGCGACCCCAGTTGATGCGCCATGCCCTAGAAAAATACGACAAGGACGGAGAGAATGTTGCCAGCAATGTTACTACGCTTTGGGAAATTCTACAAAGCGCAGCTACAGACCCAGAAGCCGGGGCCTTCATCATTGTTCTCGATGCTCTAGATGAATGCCGTCGGGACGAACACAACATGGGAACCTTATCACGATACATCCGAACACATTTCGAACAGAGTCCGAAAAGCCTCAAGATCTTGATGACCAGTCGGCCATACCAAAGCACGGTTCAACACATTCAGGAACTCGAAGAGTCATTTCCCAACATCCGAATAAAGGGGGAAGATGAGTCAGAAACCCTTCGTAAAGAAATCAATTCGGTCATCGAATACCGAGTGAGTCGGGTGAAGAAGTTTGATGACGACCTCAAAGCGCACCTAAAACAACGTCTCTTAGCCATTCCCCATCGGACATATCTCTGGCTATACCTTGTCTTTGAATACTTGGGAAACGCAACCATCAAGAGCACCCGCCAAGGTCTCGACAAGGCCATTGAACGTCTGCCGGCTACGGTGGAGGACGCGTATGAGAAGGTCCTGAGCCGATCTACTGAGCCAGGAGAAACCAAAAAGGCCATTCTCATCCTCCTCGCCGCATATCGGCCGCTCACGCTTGGCGAGATGCAAGTCGCGCTCGCCATAACCTTAGACATTACTTCCCCAGAAAACCTTGACCTAGAACCCAACGACAAGTTCAAGCTACGTCTACGAGAGTTGTGTGGGCTGTTCATCACAGTACACGATGATAAGGTTTACTTCCTCCATCAGACCGCGAGGGAGTTTCTTCTCCCTGTCTCCTCGCCCTTGGCGAATCCAATTACTATTACAGCATGGGCACATAAACTCAGCATTCGGCAAGCACATGCAGTTCTTGCGGAATCCTGTACAGTCTACCTTGACCTCTACAATTCCCCCACGGACGTAGGCACCGGAGCCGATTTCCTAGATTACTCGGCTCATCATTGGGGTGACCACTTCCGCGAAGCCAATATTTCCGATGATGCCGCCATTGTCCTTTTTGCGTTGAGAATCTCTAATCTAAATTCGAAAGCCTACTTGCTGTGGTCTAGAATTAACTTGGTTAGTAACTGGGATTACGGTCTGTTCTTCGAGGGTTGCTCTGGCAGCCTTATGGTAGCATCATATCTTGGACATGAAGCTGTTGTTAAGCTACTACTTAACACAGGCCAGATCGATGCTAATCAGACAGCTGATTGCGGCTGTACCCCGCTCTATTTGGCTGCTTTAGAGGGACATGGAGCTATAGTAAAGCTGCTGCTTACTTTAAGCGAAGTTGATGTTAATCTAGCAGATAAAGACGGCCAAACACCGCTGTCCTGCGCTGCCGCAAGTGGGCACGAAGCCGTAGTAAAACTACTGCTTAATTCAAGCAACATTGACGTCAACTTAGCAGACTATTATGGCCGGACACCATTTTCTCGTGCAGTTGAGCATGGAAACGAAGCTGTAGTAAGGCTTCTGATTACTTCAAGCCAGGCCGACGTTGATTTACCAGATGAGGATGGCCAAACACCGTTATCTTTGGCCGCTGAACTTGGACACGAAGCCGTAGTAAAGCTACTACTTGATACAAGCGAGATCAACGTTAATTTAGCAAACGAAACCGGCCAAACGCCGTTAACTTTGGCCGCTGAGCATGGACACGAAACCGTAGTAAAGCTGCTGCTTGATACAAGCCAGATCAACGTTAATTTACCAGATGAGAATGGCCAAACGCCGTTATCTTTGGCCGCTGAGCTTGGGCACGAAAACGTAGTAAAGCTACTGCTTAATACAAGCCAAATCGACGTTAACTTAGCAGATAAGGATGGCCGAACGCCGTTGTCCTGGGCCTCTATGAATGGACACAAAGCCGTAGTAAAGTTATTATTACAAGGGCTTACATAAGGCTTGGAATCTAATTAGTATTTAATTGATCTAATAAGTTATTATGGCTTCAAGAGTACTAGTGATCATGCTTCGCAATTCCAAGAGGTTTACGCCGCCCTTATAACTTCACCTTTCTAGTGACTTGATCTAGCTCTAGACGCCTTACTGCTTATTCATCTCTTCGGCTTCTTGCGTGCCCTAGTCGAAAGCCTCTCGAAATCTCGCATGATTATTCTGCAGGTCTGCGAGGGAGCTGAAGACCTTGTGTAGCCGGGTTTCAGGTGGCTGGTCTCGATCAGATTAATTCGGATCCAGAATACAGAGAGTTTACCAAACTAACTCCAGCTTGGCTACTAGTGAGGGATATTAAAGGCTCTTTAGTTAGATACCATCCTCGCCTATTTGGTGGAGTTCCAAGATCGCGGGATAGTAGCTAGTCAACCTATAGCTATGTTTTATTATGAGTTACGACTTCGTAAGTTGCAAAGTACTGCCCAATTTCTTGGTAAGAAAATAAGAAATTAATAACAGTGTGCCCTATCCGAGCAATGGTGGCCTGGTGGTAGTCGTTTTCGCTGAGTGTAATCACCTGATATGCGGGTTCCTGTTTGTTGTTCGATGGCCTTCTGCTTAGTAGAGTCAAAACTAGGTTAATAAGGACCCCATCTTAACGGCACTATAGTGCCCCTCAGCAGAAGCGAGAAACGAATAAGAATCAGTAGGAATTGATGAATTAGACCACAATATACATAGTACAACTTACCAAACAAGCCGTACATGCGGATGAATAGGGCTAAGGGTCTGGTTTGGTAAATTAGAATTGGCGAAGGACTGTGACAATGTGGGTTTGAGTGTTTTCGGTATCTTTTTACAAGATATCTCGTGGGCCATTCGTTAGAAGTCCGTATTTGGGCTTATATATCGCCGTGTATTATCAAGTGTGTACCTATTAATTAGGGGATTACACGCCCATTTGCTAAAGGTCGACCCCATTCCCCGGTATCAATTTGCAAGAGGAGCTCTTTAACCCGTAAGGCGGCAGTTACTTTTGACTTCGTTGTGCATCAGGCTAGTGCATACACGCAACACTTCTTGACGCTTACTGACGATTGTGTGGATTCATCACCTTTTGCCACGTGATGGTTATCTGATGACGATGACAGCGGCGGCTTCCTGCATCGGCAGTTATCTGACAAAGGAACATAGCTCCATTGACTAAGAATGGAAGCACAAAAGTTTCATATCGTGATAAGCTCTTCGTCTATCTTCCTACATGTCGCTGATTCACCTCCCTGTCTTTAGTCATTGCATACGGCTCCCGGCCAGGGAGAAACGTCGACTATGACCGTGCCGTGCCATATAGACTAGAACTAGAATGAAAAGAAAAATTATCCATCACATTGTGGGGGATTAGCCAGGACCACGTGCACTGTTGGCTTTGCTACTAGGCCGTCGTTTCAGGCCTGGGTCAGCCTGCGCTCAGCGTATATTGCATCGATATAATCCTCTCAATAAGAATAGATAGAGGTGCGGCAAGAGAGGGGAAAGCAGTTGACGATCTATGCAGCTGCTTTTGGGATTCCAAGTCAGTAGTTTATGCCAAGGTCGAATACCATCGGCGAGCCAAGCATATCTTGATCACAAAACATATAGCTTCTACCTCGTTTACTACTACAGGATATGAACATCACATTTACAAATGCCTCTCCTTCTCAAACTGGAGCGGGCTATGTTGCATCGCTGTGTCAGCCAGCCGATTCTCGCAGCCGAATTCATAGCCGGTGGACTACGTATACCCTTCTGGTTGGGGTAGCGTAGGATGAGCAGGGCTCACAATGACGAGTCCGCACGAGAGAAGCTACAAGGCCCTATGATGCCCCAAGAGCGCATTTAGCTCACCGAAAAACAAGGCAACAGAGCGGATTCCGGATTTTTCGTCGTAGCCAACATATCAAATCAGAGGACTGATGTAGATACTTCAAAGGAGCCATCACGCGCAAATACAGCGACGACTCCGTCTTGGCTCCGGACCTGGGCAGGAGAGCTGACGTGGTTCCGAGTGTGCGTACTAGGAACATTTGGCGGTCAAGGGATCCAATGGCGTGCCTGCCGGAAACAGCTCTATTTCGCTCATGGGTGTGGTTAGAATGTTGTAGAACCCTTAGCGATCAAGATTATAGGAAGCATCTGCAAACTTTAGTTTAAAACAACGACGGATGCATCCCGGGAAAGGGGAGGAGAGGAGCAAATATTAAGTAATTAGCTTCATCGCTATTGTTGTAAACATTCAGCTCGGCGGCACATTATACCTACTATTCTTCATCTGATACCAAAATCCCAAGCGAACTATCTAGAGTGGGGGCTACTGAATGATTCTTATACCCGAGAGGAAGCCGTATATGACCATAGAACGTGGTACCATGTAAATAGAATGCATATATAATTATAGGGATGCCTATATGTAGGTATGGTACGATGAACTACCTAAGTCCCTGTACCCCGTATGAGTGGACCAGGTTATTCTGAGAAATTTCAACGTTACAACTCGCTAATTATAAGCTTAGAGTAATAGCTTCAAAAAGAACCATCTCGCCGGTTCGTCTGAAAGAATTAGTTCGTCGGAAATCGATCCCCATTTCCATTAATAACATATACGTGGGCCTCCCGTAGCGAAAGGTGAAAAAACCATCACGCGCGGACTAGCTGGCTGTGGACTGGGCAGATGGGTAGGCGATTCTCATAGTGGAGTTGTAATCAGCCTTATAACTCGCTTTCTTATGCTAGCACACGTGGGCTTTTAATCATGTTGGTATGCTGTTCGGGCTTATGTATTGGTCTTCCGTGACCTGGTCAATGCAGGCGGTGACGCGCCAATGCCCGCGTCCGAGTACCTGATGGGACACACTAAGACTTTACATAGTAGTCTCATTAACTAAATAGAGAGGGATTTCCACTCGGGCGTGAGAGAGTTTATATTCTGTGTGACGTTGAAATATGCGTTGTAGGGTACGCAACGTGGTACGAGGCATGCTGGACTTAGATTCCTATGCCAAACTGTATCAAATTAACTACGTGTTCTCAGTAATCGAACAGGAAATGAGCGATATGAACATATGCTTTGCTGGTGGATTAGCTTCTCAGTGTCGGAATGCGTAAAAACGCGGCGAGATTCATCATCAGTGGCGATGGCCGTGAATCTTGCTGATATAAAACTAAGATCAAGTAGGTATGCGTACTCGTCAGTTGCAAACGCCTATCATCTCATTGGTGTCTCTGAAATGTGCCTAGCATCTGTAGTGTATAATAAGTAGGATACAAAGTAAGTAGCGTGATTATCATGTGGCGACTATTTTCAGTAGCCTAATAATAATGTGCAACATCCGGTCCTCATCACCCGTCTTATGAAGTAAAGAAGCACTGGCGGATAGTTAGATGGGCCAGGAAGCCTCTCATCGACGTACGATACGTACTGTATGGGTCTCCAGATCGGGTCGTTAAAGTACCGAAGTACAGCTAGCTAGCTAATTAGTGGGTCTCGCGTGCCTATTGGCCACGAGTCTCGAGACACGCAAGCCGGGGAATAGACGATGACGCGTTCAGCGCCCTTCTTGGGCAATTTTTATTACTTCCTAGTACCTACGGCTCGCTTCACTTGAGATCGATACCCACGTGACGTACAAGTCATACACTGCGCTCACCGACTATTTTCTTCTCAGACTGTCGAATATCTCAAGTTTAGTTGGTGTAAACAAATATGCAAGATGATACAATATTAGTGTAGCTGTGTCAATTGCCTAGTCCCGCCCAATGGACGAGGACACCCAGCAGGAGGAAAAGGTACGTATCCCGACAATTTAAAGTTGAGGCTCTGCAGATTTAGGAAGCCATGGCACTGCAGAGCGCGGTGGGTGGTACATACAGCTTTCGACAGCGTCACGTATAATCGGCCCGGACGATTCGCGGAGGCACAGGATGCTGCATACCATTGATCTGTTTCCCGAGCCCTCGACCGGCTCACACCATCATTCTTCGCCTTGCCCGATCAGCCTAGGTAGTTGATCAACCACGATACAGAATGCGTGGCTGATCGTAGCCTTGCGTCTTGCGTGTCGTAGGAATCCGAGGAGCGAACGACAACGTAACGTTACTTGTATGTTGGCACATTACTATATTAGTAGGAGCGTGCGGAAACTTCAGATGACGGGGTTTCGTCCGAGGGAAAAGCGTTTCGTATATATGGCACTTTTAGCTCGGTGCCTACCGCCTAGTGCAGTGCCTGGTAAGATGCCTACCTATCTGGCTGGGTCTTGACTGGTCGGGCCATCTTATCCACGTTGATCAGTTGTGGTTCTAGTGTGCCTAGACTCATGTACTCACAAAGTCAACTCGAACTGACCCCTTGCCCTATACGTTATTAGAGATGGAATGAATCCATATCCGCATCGACGACGCGCGAGAAAACTCAGTATTAGCTTCTCATGAAGTCTGAAGATACAGGATGCGTCACGTCTTTATCTTTATATACTTTTGATAGAGGACCAGCTTCGTCACGAGCATTGTCACTGGCATGAACGATACTTCCAGATACTTATGCGTCCAGCATTTCGTTGCTATATCTGTTAGGCAAAAGGCTTGGCGTCCCACTTCCGTCTCTAACCAGGGGCTGTGTTGTCGATTGCGTCCGGCTCAGCCACTGGACAGTGCACTAGATAGAGTCAGATTCCCCCCTCAGCCACGGTAGCGAGCTATGATCAGACCTCGGAGCTATGATCTTACAGTGAGGTAGGTGTGTAGGTCAAGCACACGATGAATTGGCCTCAAAAACCTTGAATCATGCATTGTACATGGCATATTTTGAAAGAGGTGTTACCATTAAATTGAAGCCTTAATTAAATGCAATTCTTCGAGTCTCTTATATACCCCTGGGTCAATCACAATGGCAGTGACAAATTCCTGGTAGGCCACCTTATGTCCTATGTTGTACGTACTTCACTTACACGCCAAGACTGGTGGCGTTGTGGCGCCTGATACATGTAGGTACCAGTGCGTCGAGCCTCGGCGTTATCGTGAATAGATGACCTTGAGCACAGGATCGCCAGTCCTGGTAAGTACACTACGTCAGGATGCCTACTTCAAACAGAGCAGGTCTGGTGCCTATATGGGCAGGACAGGGCAGGATATGGGTAGCCAAGATGAAAAATGGAAAATAGAAATTGTGAGGACAAACCCCATGCGAATCTTGTTGCGTAAGTACACAACTGTAGTCTTCGAGATCCCGACTACGAAGGGTCGAAGTGGGTGTGCGGTGATGTAGACGGCGAGTGATTGGCCGACGTCTCCAAGAGAGACGCGCGTCACCCAGATCAAATTGAAAGGGGAGAGGGGGTGGAGGGTTTCCGCATATCTACGGGACCGTACCAGCGCAGATGCGCTAGGTACAGCGCTGCAGTGCACGGTAGGTGGTGTACATTGCTGCGGGCACACGTTACAGCATGATACAATACAAGCGAGGCCTACGCCAGCACCCTTCTAACCTTGCCATCGCACACGCATACCACCTGCGCACGCCAACGTAGCCCGCCCCACCCGCCCATTAGGTACCGTGCTCTATGTACATACCTACCTCCCAGGCTCTATCTGCCTGGTTGCAGTACGGTACGGCAGGTACCTAGCCCACCCAAATACTGGCCCATCCTATCTTCCTCCAGCAATTCATCCATTCAGATCCAGGTTCCATCCCGTCCAACTGTCGTGTCGACTTTATCTCGTCAAGACTCGCCATATTCACCCTCCCCCTGTAAAACTAATCACGTCCCCTCTCCGTTCCGCCGCCCCATCTTTCCACCTACCTAACCTACCTGACCCTGAAGTCCGCTTCGTTCCATTGTCGTTGTCGTCTTCATCGTCGTAGTCGGAATCGTAGTCGCTGCCGCCTATACCCTACGACGCCCACGACCGTCCACGACTACCTAATCTAACCCACCTGTATATTCATTTACAAGTACACGACTACTTCCCTAGGAACCCTAGGAACCCTGTCGGCCTCAACGATCGATCGATTGATTGATTCCAGCGTCCGCCGAGACCGTCAATTGTGCACTGCAACGAGCGAGACAACGAGACATCGAGATTCGCCCGAAACGGAAGAGAGAGAGAGAAAGAGAGAGGGATATCAGCGAATGTCGTCGCCCGCCCGCTTCGAGTCGTAGGGGAGACTGGCTGGCTGCCTCTCGCGATCTACGCGGTTGAGCGAACGTTCATTACACGCATTGCGCCGGTGACGACGCTTCGTCTTTCCTGTTTCCTGCATAACTACGAGTCGTATTATCCCCGGCTTGTGCGCCGCCTTTCGATATTATTTTCTAATTCTACCGCCGACTTCTACTACGTTCAGTTTCGACCTAATCGGCAGACCACACATCATGGCCGGCCGCTCTAACACCCCTAGCGGCAATGACCAGGAGGACTACGGAGAGGAATGGGCCCGAGATTTGCGCATCCAATTCGAACAGTTATTGAGATCCAAGCGTCTGCATGATTTTGAACAGCTTCGATCACACCGATCACGAGTTCAGTCTCCCGCGCCTAGAGAACGGGCATCATCTTCGAATCTCCGCGCTCCCTCCTCGACACCATCGAGCAGACCATCCACATCATATGGCCAAGGCCATGCCTCGTCGCCGACACCACCTTCATATTCTTCTTTACGCCATCTACCGTTAATGCCTACGGCGCCTGCGCCGCACGACCAACAATCTCACAAGTTTCGCAATCTGCTCCTCTCACTAGCACAGACTCCAACCAAATACGAGAATCCCGGGCTGCTCGACGAGGCCTTACAGACGATACCTTTAGACCGGATCTATAGCGAGGCTGAAGAGGAAAGCCAAGTATTACGGGCTCAAGCCGAGAGTATGGGCGACGGTCGTAAGCCTGAATGGGGCTATCAAGATTGTGTCGTAAAGGCACTACTAAGGTGTGTATTTTCATAATCGGCTCCTAGGCTGTCTTGAATGCCTGCTGGTGCAATATGCTCACGTAACTCAACCACAGATGGTTTAAGCGATCATTCTTCACATGGGTTAACAATCCACCTTGCCCTGCTTGCATGTCGCCAACTGTTGGTAAAGGTATGACCCAGCCGACACCAGAAGAGAGCGCATGCGGCGCATTGAGGGTCGAGCTTTACGAATGTTCGAATTGCGGGGGCTACGAGCGCTTTCCACGATACAGCGATGTCTGGCGATTGCTGCAGACAAGACGCGGCCGATGCGGAGAATGGGCGAATTGCTTTAGCATGCTGTGCCGTGCCGTCGGTGGCCGCGTGCGCTGGGTATGGAACGCCGAGGACCACGTATGGACCGAGGTCTATTCTGAGCATAACAAGCGATGGGTCCATGTCGATGCCTGCGAGGAAGCTTGGGACAATCCGCGACTTTATACCGACGGATGGGGTAAGCAGATGTCGTACTGCATTGCCTTTAGTATAGATGGAGCGACCGATGTCACCCGCCGATACGTACGCAAAAGCGAGCATGCCCGCGAACGAAACAAGTGTCCCGAGGAGGTGATGCTTTATATCATGCAAGAAATCAAAAACCTCAGACGAAGTAATCTGAGTAAAGAAGAACGATTCAGATTAGAGAAGGAAGATTCGAAAGAAGACCGCGAGTTGAGAGGTTACGTCGTGGCTTCCATCACACAGGCTGTCACAAGAATGGTACCAGGCGCCTCCAGCTCATCGGGTGGCAGTCACCGACGTCCAGGTCAAGGGGGCGGAAGCGCTTACAGCACCGATGATCAGAAGCTA
Source organism: Xylaria sp. Z21 (assembly GCA_037356095.1). NCBI lineage: Eukaryota > Fungi > Ascomycota > Sordariomycetes > Xylariales > Xylariaceae > Xylaria > Xylaria sp. Z21. Next base: position 15,287 of record JBAWJX010000086.1, on the reverse strand, counting down.
CCCGCCGAACAACCCGGCCGACAGAGTGGCAACGCAGAGTGGGTTGCTGCTCGTGGAGAAAACGGTCGACGAAACCAGCAGCAATACGATCCCAACGCTCGTCGCCAGGACCACCCCTAATACAGCGTCGGCCACCAACACGATGCTCTGAATTTTACTTCTATACCTGACAGCACATCTCACTATAGACACATTACTCGGGGTCTCACGATTACGAGCATTCTTTCGCATGAGACTTCACGGCCACCCGACGACTTTATCCTTCACATCGACACAACCGACCTACACACCTATCATTCTCGTTTGTTTTATATTTAAGCGCATAGAGTCGTCCGAACAACGCGATATCATGCATTTTTGTACCTACTACGATACCTTACTTTCGGTGGCGCCTTGCCATTCTCATTTGTTGTGCCCCTTAAAGCTATTATATAACTACCGCTATATATACATGGGACAAAATCAGTGGCGTCATGAGGGAAGGGGCCCGGATGGGGGAGCATTATACATATTATCTTATTGATTTTTGGTGATTTGGGTAGGGTGGAAGAGAGGGCGGTTCTCTTAATCATCCTGGCGTTCCGGATATCTGCATGGCCGGAAAAGACGAACAAAGCTGACGACGTTCACGGACGACGTCTGCTGGGTACTGGCGGGTGTGGGTGTTTTGCATATTGTGGTGTACCACTACCAAAAGGACCGGGAGAGGCTTCAAGCATAACCGAGCGGCAAGTGGTCATTGATATCTCTAAGGATGGTTTCTTGGGATAACTTCACAATCAATTTATCTCCCTCAGTGGATAATGCCTTTGGGGGGGGGATATCACCACTGCCGTGGAATACCATAAATACAATCGTATATATTGGTTTGCATTCTAGCAACAACATCGATCTTGCATCCATATCTGTTTCTTCAAACGATATGCCTCGTCTGTGACCCTACTATAATCTCGTATTCAAGACTCCCCACATATCAAGTGTAGGCATCCATAATCCGAACGCGATCATGGGGAGCATCGTCAAGTCAGCCGGGTTCTACGACGTCCCACCGAATACGACCACATACCGAATACACCCACATAGCGTGGTAGGCGAGTGATGATGACACCTCCAACGGCAGAGTCAGATAATCACCTCATGGGGTTTCTTGGCTTATCTCTCTCTATGTAGATTACAGGAGGCTGATTTGTTGTGTATATATGTGTGTATATGTATGTTGTATATGTATATATAAAGTGCCATCAATCTAGTAGATAAGGGAATACAGCTATTCCCGTATCCTTCTGATGGGTATTATTATTATTGTGCAGGGTGTATATATGCACGTACCGACCTGCGTATTGGCGATGCGCATGTAGGTGTGCGGTGCGAGTGATAATCTACGATATGTATAGTGCTGTATTGTATAGCTTCACAGGTGGCTAAACCACGCGCGCGAACGCAGCCGCTTTGCAAAAAAAAAAAAGAATTGCCCAGTTGGGTTTATGAGAACGGGCTGTCAGGGCGTTCTAGCTGGGCATACCTTCCTAACTCATCGCACGCCGATATTTCAACGCCCGCCCGCCGGCTCGGTCTAGCGCGTTTCTGGCTCCCGTTTCGTCGGGAGGGTGTGCCTGAGCTAGCGAGCATACTATCCTAACCATAAATCCTACCAATATTACCTACCTACATCGTACACATATAGTGGTAGGTATAGGTGGTATAGGTGTTCTTTTTAACAGCAAACGGACCTTACCTTGCCTTGCCTTGCTTTGTATGTGCCTGGGTAGGTAGGGTAGTAGGTTGGGGGTTAGGTTAAGCAAGTACTTCGAACTATCGTGTGCATGCTGCGTGTTTTACGTAGACGTTGACGAGTACCAACCTAGCATGCCGTCCAATTGTGGTGTGGGCGGCCAACCCGCCCGCCAAGAAAGCCTGGAACCAATATGGTTGTGTCCTGCGGTGTTCTGCACAGACGCTTGCGTCACCCCTAAAGTTTCCCGGCGCAACACACTTACACACACACACATTCACATACACATATTCAGATAGGTAGGAGGTAGGAGGTAGTATACGCACATCTTAAGACGACTCGGAAGCGGCGCCGAGGGATCCCGATGCTTAGATCTGCGCATATGATAGGTACCGTAAGTACTTAGGTAGGGTGGAAGGTAGGTAAGCAAGTAAACATCCGGGTCGGTTGCGCCGAGCAATTGCAACATTGGAATACGCCGACAGATGGACAGACATACAGACAGACACAGACAGATGTGTAGGTAGGACACACACACACGCGGGTATCGCGACGCCAAGGCCGGGACGGGAAGAGCGACGGCGACGGTACGGCTACACGGTTTGGAGCTCTGGGAAACGAACTAACGAATGGCTTGGGTCAGGGGGTGCATAGGCAATGGTTCTTTTTGGAGAAGGAGGAGTAAATGCTTGAAGTGAAAAAGGAACGGGCTGAATATCATGGCCTTACTGCCCTGGACAACATATGTATAGGTAGGTATATATTTAGCTGCCGAGAGCGCCTCATTGGCGGGAGACAGGCATCACGTCAGGGATCGTCGTGGCGCTGTCCGGTTACACGAAAGGAAGGCCATTCAAGCCTGTCTTCTCGTAACGTCGTCGCTTACAAAGTGAACAGGTGAAGCATTCACGGCCCAGAATAGAAGAAACGTGAAACAGAATAGTACCTTTGAAAAAGCCTTGCTGCAATGTGACATTAATCCGACGGACAACACGAGCATGCAGTGTGCTATGAACCTCTGGCTATCATTCAATTAACCCCTTTTAAAAAACAGCGTAGCAATCATCGTGAGTGCAACATTCCCTTTTCTTTCTTATTCTCTATCCTTTTCTGTTCTTTCACGTGCTTGCGTCCCCTTTTCATATTGCTAGATCATTTTGATTACACACATCAATTTTTACCTCTCGTCAATATCCTTCCTAACCACAATTCAATGCCATCGTCTCTCAACCAATTTTGCTGGTCTCCGATATCAATAGTATCACATCCTCCAAACGTGCAAATAGATGAAAGCAAAGCAGCCCATGTAAAAGCCCGAGAAGCCATCACGATGTGACAGGTAGGTAGGTAGGTGGACCGCACTCAGTAAGGGGTCCAGTTCTCGCAATTATCCTACCCCAGCCATCTCCCGAGCTTCGCGCCCTTCTTCTGGAACTCCGCGAGGCCCTCCGCATCGAGGTCCCTTTGGGACGATTCGCACCACTTCGGCTTCTGCTTCTCCATCCTCGTCTTCTTCTTCTTTTGCGTCAGGGCCCTCTCCTCGTTGGGCTCGAGCGCCACTCGACGTATCGGTACCCGCCATACTGGCCGGTGGCAAACAGCAGGTCAAAATCCCGTTGGGCCTCTGCACCTGCTCGATCATGCAGTTGGTTCTGTGCTACTACCAGGTAGGTAGGTATATGTATAAGTACCTCGACTCTTATAAATGTCCACTACGGCTTGTTTGCTATAATACAACGTTCTTTCAGCTTATGGCGAGTACGAGTACGGGTACCACGGTACCTCGGGTGCTCGTCTCTTTCAAATCACTAGATTAGTGAATATTCTATCAAGGTGTATAAAATTCTGAAAGAACCACATGATCTAATAGCGATGAGGTATAATCGACTATCCTAATTAGTTAGTGGTGCGTATAAGCGGTATAACTGATATATAGTACGTAGGATGATGAGTTAGTGCTTCTAGTTCAAATAATGTCATTCAGAGCCAGTGATACTATTAAGGGCAATTCAACAAACCAATGTCTATACACGTTATATATTAGAGAGATATCTCAGAGTGTACATTGTAATTCTATCGATGGCTATTAACGCTCGAATTCACCCTCTCCAAAATACCTATCAGGCAAATCCATCTCAAACAATGGTCTTTCCACAAGGGCAACTTCCAACACCTTTGCTTTGGTGTTGTCCAACACAGCTTGAGTGGAATATTCACCTTGCCTCTCTTCTGAGCCGTCGCCTAAAGGCACAATGCCTAATATTGGCCGATATTTAAACGTATGCCAAAAGGCAGGGCCCTGTCTTGTTTGAGGCTCCTGTGAGGCTTTGCCCTGGTTGCTCCGTAGAAGTGCCAATTCGCCTTGCGCTTCGTCATCGGACTCACCACTATCGCTATCCCCTGCAGCTTGGCTTTCCTCATCTTCATCCATCGGATCGAAGACGGGGGCATCAATCGATAGCTCTTCTGTTTCTCCTCCCTGAATGTGGCGCAATACCTGCGTCGGAGCTATAGCCCCCGCTGCCATCCTATTACCGGCTCCGCTATCCGGACCGCGTTTTCTTTTTGTTCCTTGCGGTACTGACTCGGTCCCTGCTACCACTCCAGATGGTTGCGTTGCGAAATCTTGTGTTGTATCGATCATGAAAAGATACGTGTTTCCGTATAGCCACACCCTGTCACCTGACCAAAGGGCGCCTTTAACAAGGTCTCGAATGTCTCGAAATTCTGAAGGGAACCTGGAGATAAGATTGCGCCTAGACCATGAGGTGAGAGAGCCGAGGGTTGGATGAACGAGAATAATCTGAGGTTTGGAGGTAACGGCGAGTAAAGTGTAGTCGTCTATCTCATCGCTTTCCGCTGTCTTGGATTTGGAGGGAATATGGTTAGAGAATGACAAAACCGTGGGTGCAGCCTGAAGCTTTGGAATCAATGGGGTATTGGGGTTTTGTCTCCATCGGAATCCTTCGCCTATTTCTGCATCATCTTCATCGCTATCACTGCCCGAGGAGCTGTCATCAGAAGCTTCGTCGTGCATGTTTTCGTGGCTCTGTAACCTTTCGGGCTGTTGACCAAGTATCCATGTGTCAATATAACCTGCCAGGTCCGCAACGGCTAGCATACGGCTATCCGGGGAGAAGGCTGCCTGCGTAATTGTTCTGTCATAGCATCCGAGGCCGCCCATAGTAATATGCTTCGGTATTTGCCGCCGAACACGTTGTAACCGGATAGCCTTTTGATGAATGATAGGCTTCTTTGATGACTCAGAGGGTTGCTTGATGCGTAGAAGAGACACGGCGCCTCCCGCTTGCACCAGGCACACCCAATGGCCATCCGGAGATATCAAGGTTCGCATGGCGCCAAGGCCTGTGATCTTCTCCTCTACATCGAGTTTACATATAGAGAGCTCATCCCACCAAACGCCATCGCGAGGTAGGAGATGGAATGCTTTGATATTGGATGTAGTCGAAACTACAAGCAAAGACCCATCTGCACTTATGGAGGCCGATGTAATGTTTGCTTCACCTTTTATTAAGATACGTGCGAGGAGCTTCTTGTTCTTAGCCATGTCAGGGTCGTCGTTAGATTGGGTTGTCAGGTCTCTCAGAGAGTTTGGAAGTCGCCAAATCAACACTTCCCGGTCCCACCAACTGACGATCAGTCGACTTTTGTATGCGCTGATCAAGGGCGGATCTTGAGGCAATGAGGACAAGGCTCGGTGGTTCTCTATGCCGGCTTTATGGAGAGGCATTACAATAGGAGTAGCATCGGGTCCTAAGTGTTAGTCAGTATCGTGTCTTATCAGTAACGGGCGCAAGGATACACACCTCCCGAAACCACTACACTCATACCCTGGCCTTCAAACGAAGCCATTGTCTTCACGTCGTGATGGTGATGTCTCCTGTGAAACACCTTGGCCCATCTTGACCCGGAACTAGAGGTCTTCCTATAGACAGCAGTTTTGCGGTCCATGCCTCCGGTCACTATAGTGGAACCATCGGCGCTTGTGACGAGAGAGAGAACATCAGAGCTATGTGCTTTGAGTCTCTGAGCTTGCGTGTAAGTATTTCCATCCCATATGCGAAGCTCGCCAGTTGAGTCGCCGGAGACGATGTCTCCCCCATCCAGGCACTTTACACACCACACGATGATTTCCTTAGCGCCACTAGCAAGGTCCGAGCCCAATGTCATTTTCGCGAGTGTCGTACCGTTCCGCATATCGTAAACAAGTATACAGCTCTGGGAGGTGCCGACCACAACGGTGTTGCGGTTTTTAAATGCAATGCTAACCATCTTGGTCTTCTTCGAGGGTGCCCTAGCAAGGACGCGATCATAGCGTAGTTCGCCTTCGTCGATATCGTACAGAACTAGGCTCCCATCCATGGTCCCGGCTACGAGTTTCTTGCCGGTGTGATAAACCTTGGGTTTGCTCCTGTCACCACCTTTCCCCGGCATCACAAATGGCTGGACGCCGAGGCACCAAATATCGCCGTGTGTACCGCTTGACTGATGTTTCGGGCGGCCCTTCTCAAGATCCCACTCGGTGATAGTGCTCGAGTAGCCGAAGCTGAACAGCCTCAGGCGACCGGCAAGTCTTTTGCCATCCTGAAGTACCTGTTCAGGCTCTGTTACCCAAACCAACCCATCTATTCTCTATTAGCTGGGCGGGATGCGCCGGGGAGGAGAAATCGAACTTGCCCACTGTACGGTCTTTTCCTCCGCGTATGATGGTTTCCTGGTGCCATGACCCATTGAGGGGACTCCAGATCTCAATGTCACCAGAAGCCCGGCCGATAGCTAAGCGAACAGGCCCGCCCCTCTTGGGCGCAACAGACTGAGAGAAGGCAACACAATTGATAGGCGCCGGGTTGTAAGGTACATATCTGATGCGATGAATATCCATTCTTGCAGCGGAACCGGATGGGCCACCACCTTGGAGGTGGTAAGGTATCGGGGAAGCCGGATCAGCCCTTAGTCAACCATAGATGAGCTCAATTCAGCGAAGGTGGTCTGAGATGGCGCCTTAAATAGGGTGTGTCTCGCTCAGTTATGCATACTCGGGCTTTAGTGAACAGAACTCGGAGGTGTGAACTTTTTTTTAATTCTGCCAGGCAGATTAGAGCCTGGAAGTCCCTGTATCTCTATCGCCCCATTTAATCCACCCTCACCGCCTTCCATAAATAGCTTAGCGTATACATGGCCCATAATTTCTTCTAAGCCCATATGTCTTATTGGGTCTTCTCATTCTTGGCCTTTCAGTAAGTTCTCATCGTCATTTACAGCTGTAGATAAGATCGACTCATATTAAGGCGTGATCGAAACTCATCAAGCTTGAGTATCCCTCCACCAAACTCAAATCTATGTATAACTAGTGAAACCCGTCAGTAAGAATTGACGACGACCTATTGTTGGAGCATGTTAGTAGCATGAATGACAGGGCACGATGAGACTGATAATCGATATACACAGAACTGCTAGGTACCTGGTTCGTGCTAATGCTCTGGTTTCATTTAGCTGCGCCCCGACGTACTGTAACTATTAGATAGGTAGAGAAGTAGCCCCAGCATCCAACTATGTATCAAGGATGACTTCAAATTCTGAGTTTCTTCTCCAGTGCCGCATCTTGTATAGGTTGGAAAGCCGAATATAATTAATCAGTCTTAATCACGCTTGTGAAGGGAATAGCTCTATCAGATGCAGCTGACGCCAGTATGCCAATAATCACTCCAAAGCCCTTCGCTTATATACCGAACTCATCCCGTCTAAATGGCGCTTTGACGCAGTTGAGAGTGACTAGGTATACCCTATCATCTACCTACTCTAGCTAAAGACAAGCTAACTATTAGAAGAACGGTTTGACTACTAGTAGCTGTACTGCTGTATAGCTGTTGGAACCCTGCTAGTAGACCTCATGCATGACATTGAGGGAAAGGTGGGGCATTGCAGAATTACCTAGGTAACTGGTGGAGCTTCTGGCCTGGCCAAGTACAATGGCAGTATTAGAAGCCGATTACGTAGAATACGGGGCAAGAGAGATAAGTATCATGCAGTTTTATCAAGAAAAAAAAAGTGCGTAGGCGACGGCTCGAACCTAACGCCTAGAGAAAAAATCAAAAAAGAATCTTAGGCCTTTCAACATCCCTAGACCGGAAAACCCCCGCTGCCTATGGCCCTGCCTGTGACACGGGGAGTTATTCCTGGCGACTACTTTACCACTCGACCACTTTGGTGAGTTGTTTGTGGGAGGGGAACGTCTGTTGCAAGGTGGCCTTGCTCTGAGAGCTTATATCCTTTGTGTTGGTAGGTACTTTGATACCTGGCAGCTGACTGGATTTAGGTAGCTTCTATACTATTAAAAGATTAGTGCTGCCATCCCTATGTAGCTCTTCAAATAGGACGCGGCCACAATCTTTACAGCAACTTGGAAAGTAACGCCAAATTTATCGCATCATTACATTCGTACGGATAGAGCAGGCACAATACATAATAAAACAGCACGATATTTTAGCTTTAGTGCCGTGTCAGTACTACATAAGTAATGATTTGATAATGGGCTATTTTGGGAAATGAAGCTAGTCGTTAGGATTAATTAGCATGTAAGCCCACTCCCGCATCCCATACATCCTGCCGCCACAATCGATATCGAAAACATAACAGATCGTCGGTAATCGAGAGGCTAGGTGCCGGGTTGAGGAATGCTAAAAATCCGGCAATCTAACACATTACTAATAATAAGCAAACGCCATAACCCTTTATGCCCTTAAGAGAGCAGCTTGATCGGGTTTGCCGCGATTCAATCAGCATAGTGTTGGTTTAGTATACCATAAGCTGACTTCCCATGCCATTTTTGTCCAGGTGAAACTAAAGAATATAGAACACCGGCAAATGAAGAGGACCCATAATGAAGCCATCACAAACCCCACAGAATAGTTAATTCGATATGATATTCATAGACTCTGGAAGGTTTAAAGGGCAGAATGCCGCCCGCTGCAGTACCGTCTTTCTGGAGCAAGACTCGGAGCATCAAGCGCATCGATCAATTCACGCACCCCTGAAAAAGCCCAGCATTCTTACCGCCCCTTGAAAATGCCATCCTCATCCATTCCCAGACGCTCCTCGGTGAGCTCCTCCTTCAGCGCCAACACGCTTGTTGAGGAGGAACGTCGCGTTGACGAACCTAGACCTCGCAAGACTCACAAGCGGACTAAAACTAGCGAGAACATTGCACGAATCGGGAAACGCATGTCCTTGCACGGCGTAGACCAGGCCACGCTTGCGAAGATATTCAGCGGCTTTCCCTGCTAGACAAATGCGCGGACGGAACACGGCTTCCCATACCACTGCGCTAGAAATATGAGCATGTTGCTGCAACTCCTGCCTAGTCATATGAAGAACCAGTAGGATATACCGACGTATATCGGCCGTTCTCGCTATCGGCTAAAAAGTCCGCACGGAAATCCCCGATGGTCACGGACCGAAAATTGGGGCCTCAATCGGCACCCTTCGGACCAAATCTAGCGTCGGCCATGAGCGGAAGACGGCCAAAGGTGTCAGCAATGGTTTCTCGCCTATCATCACTTCATTCGCACGGCCCCTCGAAACGGCCCGATGCCAGTCAGCTATTCACGCTTTATCTTGCCCCGTGGCCGGCAGCACGTCTTGGTTATATTGCGCCCTAGAGCTTTACGAGTGAGGGGAAGGACGCTTCATACGCGATGCAGAGGCCTCACACCAAGACCATCGCATCCAATTTCGAGGTCAGCATGCCTATAACGAGAAGAGCACCAACCCATGCGAGCATGAAGTAATGCGTAATGAGATGGAATGAGATGATGTCACCCAAGCTCGGATCCGGATTATTCAGTTTGAGGACATAGATATTAGAGGATCAAGTCCGCACGAATCAATACTAGTACCTAATAAAGACCGGATTGTATGAATCCCATCTAGTAACTATTCGAAACGTCGTCCTGGCAAGCGTTACGTCATGTGGCTATTTCGTGTCGCGCGGCCAAGACCTATGCGAGTGCGAGCCTCGCCGAATCTATAGTGTTACGGCATATCAATCCGACATCTGAATGTTACCGTAGTGTGTCTAAAAATATGTTACGAAACCTCAGCCAGTAATAGGAAGTAACGGTAAACTTGATCGACGAGTGAGAAATTGATCGGCAGTCGAAGCCTGCGTAGACTCACAACCCTCCTTTGCTAACCCGTCACATTCACCCTCATCTTTCTAACTACCGCTCCCAGTGCCACTACTATCGTGGTTTTATTTAGATTCAGCAGTCACCGCCTCATTGGCAACGAGTGCGACGACGAGGCCAGGAGAAAGAGGAAGAGACCTGCATTTCGCGATGATAACAAGGCCCCCAGTGGTATTGATGGATTCTACCACCCACACACTTTCCGAATAAGAAAACGGGTAGTTATCGAGTACAAAGTCTATGCGGCCAATTGCTGTTGCAGAATCGAGAGAGTCGGCCAATACAACAATTGTCCCTCGTACCCTCCTGCAATGCTGTGGTCCCCGGTCAATAGTGAAATGGAGAGGAAGGTCATGAGTTCGACCTTCATATTCACCAGACCAGTCCTTTTCTTAGTGTATTTTGTTGATAATTCATTTTGCTCCTCCACTTGGACAGCGATGGATGGGATTGGTGGCATTAATAAGCCAATAGTGTATGTGCTAGCTGGACCCTAGTACATGCCTGGAATGTAGTATATAAATGCAGAGCCCATAGAATAAAAATCACCTTTGATCGATAAGTACTTAAATAGCAACAGGATAGGTATGGTAACATGCCAGAGGCATAGAGTGCCGAAGGATCAGGGGTAAATGAGCCCCCAATGCTACGAGTCAGTGGCAGCACAGCTCGGTCCCGAAACGACCAATAGGTTACCTTCCTATATCGGCATCCTTTCATGCAGCCACGTCGTCACGTAAGAGAACGGGCAATGTCGAACCCAAAAAGAGAAAGAAACAAGCCTATAGTGAGGATCTCGCTTTCGGACGAGTCGGCCCTACCGCAACACATCGTGTTGTCCGCCGTTTGAGAGGGGTTTGTCAGCCGATCTTCACTCATTTCGGGACTCGCTCCGCCGAGGGGCACCACCAATGGAGCTACGTAGTATTGCTTTTCCCCGGATGCTCGCGGAGCAGATCAATGGATCAAGCTGGCACGCGCGCGTCTGAATAGCTTCAAGGCAGCAATGTCAGGATCATGGTCAGGCTTGGCCAGCCCTAAGGGGCGGAGTTACGATGCCACTCTAGTTCCACCCTCAATTCAACATGATCCTCTAGGACGTTCGCAGCGATGATATATATAAAGATCGGAGCTGAGAAGCTCACTTTGTTTTCTTCAAGGTCTCTTGCACCGCGGCATTTCCATGCTTGAGTGACGCAATCAACAGTAGTCATGATGCATCGCGCTTTAAGCTCCGCTCTCGCCCTGCTCGCAGCGGGCTCCAGTCTCCTAGGCACAGCGGCGGAAGCGAAACTAGTGTTTGCGCATTACCTAGTAACTCTCACTTTCCAAACATAACTTCTCACGTGCCCTCCGCTAATTCATATCCAGGTCGGCGGCATAGACCCAAACACAGACCATGCGCAGCAAGACATCCAGCAAGCTGCCGCGGCGGGTTTCGACGCCTTCGCGCTGAACATCGGCGTGCCGGGCGCGGACTGGCTGATCAGCGCCGTGAACCAGCTCTTCGACTACGCCGACACGCGGAGCGACTTCAAGCTCTTCTTCAGCTTTGACTTCTTCCAGACGGGCGACATCAACGCGCACGCGGCGCTGTACGCGCAATTCGCGAACCGGCCGTCGTACCTGCACTACGGCAACGCTAACCTGCCTGTCGTGTCTTCTTACAGCGGTGGCGGCATCGGAGTAGACGCGTGGAGGAACTTCAAGACGGCGAACAACGTCTACCTCGTCCCGAACCCCGAGGCCGATGGAAATTACTACAGCCAACCGGCCACGTTCTTCCAGAATTGGGGCGATGTTGTCGACGGTGTGTTCAGCTGGGAGACTAATTGGCCCGATGTGTCAGATACCCCTGGGGCGAACGTGTCCTCGGCCCGCGATGAAGCAGTTAAAGCAGCAGCTGATGCAGCGGGAAAAACATACATCATGGGTATGGTAGAAATGCTATCTTCGCGCTGCTCTGAGAATCTGAAGTTGACATATACTAGGCTTGTCTACACTTCAGTATAAGCATTGTTGCGGCGACTCGTGGTACCGCGAAGGAGAGACCAATCTACCAGAGCGCATGAACCAGATCCTTCAGCTGTCACCAGAGTTCACAGAGGTGATCACTTGGGTAAGTCGTCGCAATCAGCCTCTTCGTCTATTCGTTCTATATAGTGTGTCTAGGTTCAATTCATGACTAATCCACTCCTAGAACGATGCTGGCGAAAGCCACTATGTTGGCCCCTCTTGGCCCGAGACCGTGACGCAGGAAATCCTCCAGTACGGAGATACAGACGTGAACCCCCACACCGGATGGCAGCCGCTGATCACATCCTTCATCAACGCCTTCAAGAGCGGTGCTTCGGACACAAGTGCCATGGTTCCCGCGAACGGTGCGTCGTTCGCCGGCGCTATGTGGTACCGCGGCGTTCTCAAGTCATGCCTCAGTAACGGTGGCGACGGAACCCCTCGCGGCAGTGGCGGCGCCCGCAATACCGTCGTCTACGCCGTCGTCCTCCCCTCCAGCTCCCAAGGCTTCCAGGTCCGTGTGTCGAGCGGAGGACAAGTCCTCGCGACTCAGTCCGTGGCAGCTGGGCTCAGTTACAACTCGATTGAGGGCCTGAAAACGGGTGCGCAGCTGCTCGAACTACTTGATGCGAGCGGAAACGTTGTTGCTAAGGCCAACAGCAAAGTGGATGTTTCAGATCAACCAACGAATGGATTCTGTAACTTTAACTACTATGTCGCGGGTTTAGAATAGAGCCATCTTCGTGAAGCTCTTGTTCTCATCAGCGCCCCTTGCTACCATTCTAGTAAGCACACGTCTCCAAACAAGACGAAAGCCAACACTAACAATTTGTGAAGCCGATAGGGCATTCGGGTTAGGGTTCGTGGGTCATGACTCACAGTCTTCGCCCAATAGCCTTCGCACAACTCAGGATGTCTCAGTGGTTTAAGCCTCCTTCGAAGTCGGGGGTTCTATGTTATGGCGTATGGCGTGTGACACCATTAGAACGGTTTAATGAGGAAAATGACAATGATCTGCTATTGGTCATTCTTATAAGTGGGGTGTGTCATAGGCAGGAGGGTTCTTTAGCTAGTCGGCATATCAAGACATCGGTCAGTGAGGGTTTTAGCACTCGAGTTAGCCTTGGGATCACGTAAACAAATCGACATACTCTTTACTGCATCGAGTTGCAATTTGAACACGGCTTGATCTATGCACAAAGCCGTCTTCTCAAATGTTTTTGCTTCCGTCCAGTAATTCGATAACCACGGCATTAGTACAACTTAGTGGGTAAGTAGTGTCCCGCTTCTTTCTTTTGAAGCCGAATCACTACTCGAGCAGCCTCGATTAAGACTTCTCCTGTGTTTTAGGACGCGGCCACTACAGTACCATGGCACATTGCAACCAAGAGACATCACATGATACGACTATCATACTCGAGAAGGAGGAGTCCAACGATGTCGCATATGAATTTACTGCCACAACGTTCAAAAAAACCTCGCGCCTTCCGCAACACATGGAAAGATTAGATGGGACCCCATTTATATGGAAAAGATCTTGGTAAGTTCTGGCCTTCCAATGATAAACAACGTGACTTCTGGGATGAATTGTCAGTTCTCCCAGTGTACAAGGCCTAGTGATTGATCATAATTACCATATAGGAATCATGAACGTATTACAAACGAGGTTAATGCCATACAGATAATCTCTCGACAAACTACGATTCCTGTACCGCGATTAATTGATCATGGAAAGAACCCAGACGGCACACAATACCTCGTCACAGAACGCGTCAACGGCATTCGCCTAAATCAAGTACTCGAGATGGGCTGTACACTGCCTGAGGGAGAAAGACACACAATCGAGAAGCCATGCAGAGTTTGTGTAGGCGCAGCGTACTCGAACGCACTCGATTTCATAGAAGGCACTGTCCTTCCCCAGCTTACAGAATTGACATCTCACGAAAGAGGCATTCATGGATTCGTTATGCCTCCGCGTTGGCTGTCTATTGACGTGGATCCTCCGTGGAAGGGGAAAGGACCGTGGAAGACGCTCCGACTAGAGGAGCCTACGTATGTATTCCAACACGGAGACCTCGCGGCTCACAATATTCTCGTCGACCCTCGCACTCTGCAAGTCAAGGCTTTAATTGACTGGGAGTATGCTGGGTTCTTTCCGCCGGGAATGGAAAGATGGCCTGGCACACTGGATAGGGACCTATACTTTCGCTGTGGCAATGATGTGGCAGCTGCGATCGCAACGTTTCTAGCCGAAGAGTATCTGGAGTGCTACCATCAGTGGTCGGACAAGGCGCAATTGGTATCATTAGTTGAAAGTGGACAGCTTCCGGACCCTGAGAAGCTGGAGCAGTATTTCCAATAGAAAACGGGCTATCAACATTCATGAACTCGCCGCGGAAGTTGTTGACCGACTCGTCTGGTCATCAGCATGGCTGACCAAATTTTTAAGTTCGAGATGACAATATGCCTTCTGTGACAAGGGCTTACTAATAGAGGGCTTGGAACAGTAGTTCAATTCCGCTAATAATACTCTAGGTGTCTCGAGGGTCCATCATCCTCTGCCCCCTTTCGGTCTGTCACGAGCCCTACACTTACGTGTAGGTAATAGATTCTTGTTGTTGCGCGAAGGTCTCCAAAATCTCCTTCGTAAGCACCACCTACTATATACACAAAGAGTCACTGTCACGGAGGGCTTACAGGGGTCATAAAAGCTATATTCTAGTAGGTTGTGGGAGACCCTCTGAGGGTCTCAAACCACCTATATATAACCTAGTTGATCACGTGAACTAACTACTGAAGAATCTCCGAATAGCTTCACCTAGGGCGATCCACTATACCGCGACAGTCACTCCGTTCGATCCGTCGCCTATGCCTATGGCCTTATGTCACAGTCCTCTAGTCTAGTCTATCCATTCCTAGAAAAGGCATTCCAATGCCTTCCTGAAACGCTCACCTGACCGGCGTGTCGGCTTTCCTCTAATAGCCTTCGTGAAACTCAGTAGTCTCAGTTGGGATGAGGCCTCTAGTAGTCCTCTATGGTTTCACAGCCTGCTACGAAGTCGAGATTCCTATATTATGGCATATGATGTGTGACACCAGTAGAGTGATTCAGTGAGAATACTCCATTTTTGTAGGTGGCCTCCCCTACGACGCGAACCGTCCAAAGTCGAGGTAATCATACCCGAAGCTCTTCGTCTCATAGAAATGCTCCAGTGGAAGTGCGTCGTTGGGTCGACCGCTGTTGCATGTTGCTCCGGAGAGTGTGATGACTCTAGGGACTGTATATCCAGCATCTCGGCTGTAGTAGACGGCACCGCCATGGAAGCCGACGA
>JBAWJX010000085.1:0-109980 GCA_037356095.1 Xylaria sp. Z21 | reverse complement strand
TAATATATTTTTAATTTTTAATAATTAAAATATTTAAACTTATAAAAAAGCTTTATATTAATTAATATATTAAATTTTTAATTTAATTTTTTTTTAAATAGTTTATTTAAATATTTTATAATATTTTTATTAAACTATAAATTTTTTAATTAATTTTATAAATATTAAATAATTTTTAATTATTTTAATTAAAATTTATAAAAAATATTATTTTAATAAATTAATTTAATAATAATTATATTAAAAATTATAAAATTAATTATTTTAATAATTTAATTATATATAATTATATAATAATTTAATTAAATAATTTAAATAATAATTATAATAATAAAAATATAAATTTATTTATTTAATTTAAAATTAATTTATTTATTAATAAAAATATTTATAAATTTTATTAATTATTTATTATAAATTTATTTATTTTAAAATAGTTATTTTTTTAAATATTATATATAAGTTTTTAATTATTTAAATATAATAATATTTTTTATATTATTAAAAATAAATATTTTTAATATTTTATTAAATATATAATTAATATTTTTAATATTAAAATAAATTAAATTTTATATTTTTTAAATAAAAATATAAAATTAAAATTAATTAATTTATTTAAAATAGTTTTATTAGTTTTAAAATTTAATATTTTAATTAATTAATTTATTAAAATTATTTATAAATATAATAATAAAAATAAATAAATTAATTTAATTATTTAGCTAAATAATAAAACTAATTATTTAATTTTTTAAAATTATAATATATATAAAATATTATTTTAAAGTGCTAGGTTTTAAAGGTTTAATTTTTTTTTTAAGTTGTTTTTTAATTTTTAATAGCGCTATTTATAATAATATTTATAGCGTTTTAATGCAGCTTAGCTACTATTAAGTAGTATATTAACTTATATTTATAACAATTATTTAATTGCTATAAATAGTATTACTAAGGCTATATAGCTATAATTATTAACAAATAATATTTTATAAATATAATAACATATAATTAAACTATAAACATTAGTTTAATTTAATAAAATTTTTTAAAAAGGGGGAAAAAGCGTTAACCTTTAAGATTTTAACGTAGTAGCTTAATAGTATATGTTATTTAATATATATTATAAACACTAGTAGCACTTTTTATAAAAGCTTTAAATTATAATTAAAAACAAAGGTTATAAATATATACTAGCTAGTTATAAAACTAATAAGTTTTTATTTTATAAAGGGTTTTTTATTAAAATAGTTTATATTAAATCCAAGCTTTTTATAAGTATTATATACTATAAAAATAGTTAGCTAAAATAGAGTAAAATATAGTAGTACAAAAAAAAAAAAAAAAAAAAAAAATAAATTAATTTAATTATATTATAATTTAATATAATAAAAAAAAATAAAATTAAAAACTAATAAAATATTATTTTAATAATTTTATTAAATAATTATTTAATATTAGTTTAATAAACTAAGTTTATAATTTTTACAAAAATATAAAATTAATAGTATTTATAAAAAATAAATTAATATATTTTTTAATAGAGATTAATTATAGCAGTTTTATATAATTTAAGTTCTAAGTTTTAAATAAAAATAAAAAGTACAAGATAACCTTATATATATAGAGGGAGCGGGTAGACTATAGTTTACCTGCTTCCATAGTCTCTGGCCCTGTTAAGACCCACTTAGATGTAACATCATGATCAAGAAAATCCTACCCCTTCTCGTATCCATCACCATGAGCTATTACTCCATGATGAGCAATTTTGATGACTTGCATATAAAAAATAAGCCACGCCTGCCACTACTTTGATAACTCAACCTGTAGGCATCCGCCAAGAGCCCGCGGGTTATTAGTCCCCAAGGAGCCTACTCCGAAGGACTAACAAGGAAGTTAGCACGTGTTAGGAAACATTGCGCGTCGCAAAGAAGAGGCACAGCATGTGACAACCCTAACATAACTGCATAAGCGTTGCGAGTCGGTCTACTATGACAAAAAATAATGCCGCATTACCTGTATTGTAGTTGATGACTGCGTGAAGTCTTGCGACCGGAGACCAAGGATCGCCTGTAAAAGTTTATTTTATGCTTTGTGGTTGGTCCCTATTGATCTGCACTTCTAGCACGATTTGGAAAAGTTCCTCGCAGAAAGCATCCGGGGGTTAGGACTATCACTGCCCTACCCGGACAGTGTAGGGTACTAGCTAGATTGCCCACGCCAATTTAGATTTTGACATCACCAGTGTGCTACCCTTAGAGATACAGCTGATGCTATGAATTCAGTCTTGTACAAACGACTAAGAAATAGGCCGACCTAGCTAGTCTAGAGATAACTAAATAAACTGCAAATATGCTACGCTGAAAGCCGTGCCGATAGTTCATTAAGCTCATTCGTCCTTCGATTGAAAGGTTGAGAACGATGACTCGTACTCATGTACTTCGTTCTTTATGAGTAACGCGTGGTCGGCACTGCGGACCGTAGCTTTGACAGGAAAAGGCTCCTCGAGGGTTTGATGGCTCAGGTTTCTATCGTTTATAGGTCCATTCTACGTTTCGTATCATTAGTTACTCATTGCCTGTGTTAATAGTGGGAGGGGCACGAACCGGCATCAGATCGAAACAGTATAGCAAGCGGGCAAATGCGAGGAACAACGCTTGCTCTGCAACCTTCCAGCCTACGCAAATTCGCCGACCGCCGCCAAATCCCCAAAAGTTATGTGCTGTGTTGACTCCTGACCCATCAATCCATCTCTCTGGCCGAAATTCGTCCGGGTCGTCAAACTCATTCGATAATGCCACGGAATTGATCAAAAAGCTGGTGCCGGCTGGGATATAATATCCGTCAAACTCGAGGTCCTCCGTAAGCTGATGAGGTGGAATTATCGGAACAGTCGGTCGCCACCGTAGGACTTCCTTGATCATAGCCTCTATGTAGGGCATTTCCGGCAAATCCGTCATCCGGGGAAGCCTCAGTGATTTCCCATTCGTGCAAATCCGGTCTACTTCCGCCTGGGCCCGTCGCCGCGCACCAGGCCGCGCAATCATCGCCATAACGAATGTGTTAATCGTCATTCGGGTGTTGTCTCCGCCTGCTGCCATGACAGAGGTAGCTAGATACATCGCCTCTTCGTCATCTCCGGTGTATTTCATATCCGGGTGAAGAAGAACATCGCGGACGAAAGACGGCGGTGCGGACCCATTGCTTACGGCGGCTTTGATGGGCTCCCACCATTCCTGGAAGACACGCCGGTGAAAAGAGCCCATGCTAACCCAGTACTCACGCCAGGGCTGTAGAAACCGAGGGAGTTGGTGGAATGAAGGAAAGAAATCCACGAAACTCCGGTTTATGCTCGTCACGAACTCTACCGTCACCCTCTGGTAGTCATCAAGCTGAGCCTTCGTTTTATTCAGGGGAAAGCCCATGACAACTCTGTATAGTACCGAGGTCGAGTAGCGATAGTTGTGGGCAAACCACAATTCCGGTTCCTGAAGGTAGAGACGAAGGAGATCAATGCTCTCGAGCTCTTGCATGCCCGCATAGACGCGGAGGTTCGATCCACTGAGCAACTGATGCATCACTCGGCGTCCCTCTCTCCACTCTTCTTCTTGTCTAATCACAGTACGTTTGCCATTGCTCACGAGATCGCTAGCAACGGGCATATAGGGCCTCTCGTTCGTGATCTTGCCTCGCTTGGCTATGAGCTCGGAAACGACACGATCTGAGTTGAGCACAACCCAGGTCTTAGAGCCCATATGGAGCGTCACCATCTCACCATACGGTATCAAAGAAGCGAGCTACGGACACTGTCAGAACTCTTTGTAGGGCCGTGGCATGAACTGGCGATGGCCGAACTCACCCATTCATTGAAAGCACCAGGATCGCGCCGGGCTTGCATCATTTGCAACAAGTTCCCTATGATCGGTTTGCCCGGTGGCCCCGCGGGCATTCTCCATCGTTTTGTGCAGAGCCATTTTAAGTCAGTAGGCCGCAAAAACTCAACCAGGATTAGGCAAGCAATACTAAGAATGAGAATAAGACTATAATAATAAACATCAAATGATGTTATGCCGTCGTCCATAGTAGCAACAGAAGCTTTTGTGATGGTAGCAATGATGATACGTGGTGCGTTGTTCGGGTATAAAAGCCGAAGGAACACGATTAAAAAAAAAAAAAGAAAAGAAAGAAAAAGAAAGAAACGTAGTAATTTCTGACCAGGAGTCCTAGATATCCCTTTAAACACCCACTCGGCACCGGTACTTTGTGACCAGGGAAGTCAGCCAGTAAGATCAAAGGATAATGCGATACATCGAAAATAATTGTTAATAGATAAATATAGTAAAGCGCTAGTAATGAGGCGTTTAAATAATATAACTAATCTACACAAAGAAAGTGTAGGTCTATCAGAGAGTTGAAAAAAGTACTATCTAGTGCTGAGTAGGTGGTTAAAGGGATAGTCGGGAGTGATGCACGCCTCTTTCGTAGATCAGATGCAACCAGCCCAAAAGCGCAATAATCGGCCATGCACATTCTCGCTATTAGCCCAATCAAGTAGTAAATAAGTGATTATCTACTGCTATTCGACCGAGCGCCACATTAGTGCCCTATATGCGAAGCTTATGTATACTGCAATCCTTCGGGACGTGCCACGGTAAGTGGATCAGGAGGCTTTGCACTTGACGATGACTCGTATTTGCCATATGTCTTTCGACGGCACAATGCATAATTATCAGCAAAGTGTTCTGCCATAAGATTATGGCTTAGATGTGATAACGTGTAACATCACCGTCATTGCCTTGCTGACAACTATGGTATATATATTCCTCAAAATCTAAACTCATCTGATTCCTTATTTATACCGTATCGCTCAGAATTGCTCTTCTGCAATACTAGGTCCTCACCTCATCTTGTACATGCCATATCCTAGATTCTGTATTTCGTCTTTATCCTTCAACTAGGCGCTGCATAGCCTCTACTTCCCTCATAATGGCGAAAGAGCTCCCCAATGTGGATCCCGTGGAGGGATATAAGAGGCCAAATCATGGCATATTCCGTTATATCCCTGATGCCTGGGTCCCATATGCTGAGCTTATGCGTCTCGACCGCCAATCCGGCTTTTGGGCTTTCTACTGGCACTACTTGATCGGGCTTGGCTTTGCGCTCAATGCCCATCCGTTCTCCAGCGATGTTGACCTAAAAACACTCTTCTTCCTCACAGCATACCTGGGCCTGTGGGCTACTGTCTTCCGCGGCATCACATGTACTTGGAACGACAACCTAGATCAAGATTTCGATCGCCAGGTCGCTCGCTGCCGGACGAGGCCTATTCCACGAAGCGCAGTTACGACTCTCCAGGCCCATGTTTTTACAGCCGTACAGATCGCCGCTGGGGCCTGCATCTTATTCCCTTTCGGACGTTCTGTTATGATCCATGCCTCTGTAGACGGCGTGTTATTGTTCATATATCCTCTGCTTAAGCGTTGCACAGACTTCCCCCAGGTCGAGCTAGGGTTCGGGCTATCTTACGCAGTTTTCATAGCATCGTCGATACTCGGCAAAGATCCACTAGCTCCTATCTTAAACAATTGCACTGTTCTTTCTACCTGCTTGTCCCAAATCCTCGAGTCACCTCTGACCATTTCCGTCGGCTATTTATATGTAGCCGGGATTCTCTGGTGTATCATCTTCGACACCGTTTACGCACACCAAGACTACGACGATGATTTGAAAGCTGGCGTTAAGGGGCTTGCAGTCAGACTGGGGAAACAGGGGACCAAACCAGCCCTCTCGCTAGCAGCTACCGCCCAAGTCTGCTGCCTAGTATTGGCTGGCCAATACGAGGGATTGGGTATGCCGTACTATGCGGTATCCTGCGGTGGGGCGGCCATCACTCTGGCTACAATGATTTGGGCAGTAAATTTATCTGACGGTAAAAGTTGTGCATGGTGGTTTGGCCCGGGTAGCGGTTATGTAGGAGCTACAGTCACTATTGGGCTCCTGACTGAGTTTTGGTTGAAAATGTAACAGTATTGACACATAATATTGTGTATAAAATATCTAAACCCTCTACTTATTAAGCTCAGACAAATTCTTTTATCTTCGCTCCCTGTCGTCTTGTGTAGCTAATACTAATTCATATGATAATAACCAAAGAATGGGAAAGGGGGTGATGGCCGAGATGACCATTAGAATCCTGCAAGCCGGCCCAGCCACACATGATGATGATACACGGTATTCTACTAATGAACCATCACCATTATAACCTACTCCAAACTAGCTTTTGTCTTTTAACACAACCTAGCAGTTTCTTTTGGGCTACTTTTAATTGAAGGTGGATGGATATCAATGTTTTAAAGGGATGAAAAACAAGCTACACCGTTAGTAAAGCTTACTTGCACCTGTCACTACAGGCTACATAGAATAATAGTTGAAAATCTGTCAAATTAATATCCCTTAGTTTTATTCTACCTTAATTAAGAATCTCCCTTGGGGTTCTGCTTGGAGTTCCTCGAAGTTAAAATAGAGTCATAGCGTGGCGTGCTATAGAATATGGAGAGTATGTGGCCTGTGCCTATAAATTGTGGGGCGCTAAATATTTAGTTTCTCTTCAGACGGGTTTCGTACCTTAGGTAAGTACATTATCTTGATACCCAACATCACATCCCACTTACACCCCTTTAAGAGATACATGTGAACCTAAAACTGACTATTATCATTAAAATGACAATAGCTGCGGACTATAGCAACTCTAGCTATAGCGAGCCGGCGCCCCTAATAGATCCGGACAACGAAGATGTGCTTCTTCGAGCCAAGGAGTTACAAGCCGAGCTCGAGCAGTTCGCAGAGCATCTAGCCGATGTCTACGGAGGCTACTTTCAAGAATTCCCCAAGCACATGCATGTGTCTCTATATCACGACGTGCTGTCAGAAGTTGAAAACTTGGAGAAGGATATCAATTCTCAGGATCCCCTCTCCCCCCACCGCATATCCTCCTCCAACCTCCCCTACCTGCACGCCGTGTGGGACGCCGCCAAAAACTCTAGGGATATTATCAAGTTGAGGCATCCAGTCTTCAGCGGGCCCTTTAAGCACCGCATTCTGGCTCCTGGCATCCGGATCAGGGATATTATGAGCCAGGGCGGGTCTGAGCCCAAGAGAAATCAAAATCGTCGCTCACTTCGCCTTGACATCATTTGCGATGGAGGATTATCTTGGTACAAGGTTTCGACTATCACGAATAGGAGATTGCTATTCGACATGGCAAAAGAAGCAGTTTATTGTGGCGATAGTGATGGCAGTGAGTCGACTGATGGTGCCGCTCAGGATTTCTCCGATGTTCCCCTAGTGAAATTAGCCAGGAACCTGAAGACGATAGCGCGAGGCCATCAGATTCGGAATTCGAGCCCAACTCCTAACCTCATCTTACCGCGGATATTCGAGGGAGAATATTCCGAGGTCGATAAAATAGTTCGTATTTGTCGAGATATGGGCGTTAGTGTGCTCTGTGGGAATGCAATAGCTCCGCCACCGCAGCTCTCGAAGGACTTGCTTCATGAAATGGTACCGAGCCCAAGGAGGAGTATCACCCCAGAACTTAATATCGATACTTCTGTTTTAGTGGCTCTCACATCCGACATTTCTCAGTTCCGAGTCACAAAACAACCCTGGTTTGGCCAGTCTCAAAAAGATCACATAGATTTGGAAACTAGTGATCCTCTTATACCGCAGCTTTGTTCACTCCTAGGCCATCACACACTAATATGCACAAGGGAGGCAGCAAGGTCTCTCGCCCGAATCGTGCACACCATGGGGACTGCCTCAGAGAACGCTCGGGCACATCTCCTTCTCACCCCTGACGAGTCGATGACACGGGAGCAAAGAGTGGAAGAATTTTGCGCTTTGTCAATTCACAGCGATAGTATTCCATCAAATTTGCAGCTACCGATCCGGGTCGTTGACTTCGAGGCTAGTTCGAATGAGACTAGTGATCAGACCGATTTTAAAGCTCTTATCCAGGAGAATCTCGAGGTACTAGCCCAGCCAGGGAGGTCCGTATTCTCTTACGGCTGGGCTGAGAGACTTACAACAGTAACTTGTAACTCTTGTATGTGGATTCCTCAATGACCCTTTCCTTTACAATCCGAGTAACATGAGCTGTTACTCTGCATCCTACTACTCCCTCCCCCCTTGTTTTCCCCGCGTCCTTCAAGATGACGCACGGCCACTGATACGTCATTATAGTGGCAGTTAAACAGCTAGAGAAGAAGCTAGAAGAAATTCCAAACTTGCCTACATCAGGATGGCCATCAATTTGGGCATTCTCGTCCTCTCGGCCCCTTGTTGGCGTACCCAAGGGGAGCGACCAGGATCGCATGCGAAAACACATTGGCGATTGCCGTGTTGCCTGCAATTGCGGCTTACAAGACTTTGATGAGTGATAAGTTCACCAAGGTGGTCTGCCCAGCTAACCCACGCCTCCCAGCGGTTAGTAACATGTGGCATTTTATTATTATCTTCCTATTAAGATCAGTTGTGCCCATGTTAGATAACAAGCACTAAGGTTGACGCTATAGAGTTCAAATCAACACCTAAATATTATATGTCGGCGATTGACTGAGAATACGTTAAATCATCTTCTGATGGTGTCTCGTTTGGGCTAGTTATAAAATCATACGCCCACCGCCCCTTGTATCACTAAGAACTCTCAGTTTCTCTGAGTGCAATAAACTAATCAATTCGCTTGAACGGCGGGGGCCTCTCGTAATCATCTGTTATTAAATTAATGCTACCCCTGATGTCGCACGCATCCAAGAGGTGTTGCACAATACCGAACCCGCCTTCGGCCCAATAGCTAAGTGATGTGCTCCATCCTCTTGCTCATTTGGCGTGGCTTTTAGTTTGTGGGAGAACAGTGCTTGAAAAGGGTACTAGCAGGAACCAGGATTTCACGCAGTCCTGTCCGGGGGTAAGGCACAAGGTCGCTGGGGATGAGCATTGCAAGGGGAAGAAGGCAATCACGCGAGGCACAGCGTCGCAAGAGATACTAGGGGGCTTAGTACTAACACGTCACTCGACTTCTAGGATACGAACAGGAAGATGTTAGCTTATCAAGTTGTTCATTTTGGGCAGTGGTAGGAACTGAGATTCTGTAAGAGTGGGTGTATTCGTGGAAGCCCAAGCTTATTATTATTATTCTATGGCTCTACTATGTAGGCAGCGAGAGGCTTTCGCTCTAGCATCTACTTTCTCATATTAGTATTAGCAGCGTCTGATGGCAATAACTCCTAATGCAGTGTCTCTCGATCTTACATTTGCCATCTTCTTCATTGCTGTCCCAATTGGCATTGCAGACTCGTCTATTTTGTCGGCCACTGACCAATCCGTTGCACTCTACCAGGAGGGCAAGGGGGGTCCGGCTCAGTGCATGTATACTCTAAAGGACGCTTTCGTGTCTAAGGAACCGGGGAAGAACCCGAGTCTGTGCCGATATCAAGCTAGATCTAAGTATAAATCAAAGGGACGAAACGGAAGTGCCACCTCGGGACTTTGAAACCTATCAAAATCTCCACTCGAGCCCTGCCTGAAATGTAAACAAGCTTCGATATAGGGCTGCAAAGTCGGGCGAGCAGTCTTTTGTGCGTGCAACAAATTCACGACATAGGGCCAACCTTAGTAATGTGACTTGAGTCTCTGAACGTGTAGGTAGGCTAACCGCTATGTTGCAAAGACGGTGGCATCGTCATCATCGAACTGGTCGTCTCGGCCGGAGTCGCCGTAGCCACGCATCTCTAGAGCCAGCGAGGTCGACATTGTTGGTCAATCGAACCTTCTTTGGCGGCTTCTTGTCACACTCGTCTTTACCATCCGCGTCATGAGTCGGCTGCCGTTTACGGCTCTTCTGCGGTGATGTCTTGGGCGCGGTATACCCTTGGGCGCGGGGTTGGGTGGTGGAGCTAACCCGACGCGTTATGGGACGCTTCCTCTCCCTGCCGTCTACCACATCATCGTCGGATATCCTCCGCCGCTTTCTCGTACGTGTTGTGGGAGGGGTTTGGGTGGACGGTGGTGGTGTTGGAAGGGACTCTGCCTGGCTTGGTGGCTTCCGCAACCGATCCGATGCTGCCATGGTCTTTTCCCGAGCGACGGACGCGTCGACGGCCTTGTTAGAAGCTCCGTTGTCATCATTCTCGTCACTACTACTGTCGCTAGTCTTGTCCCAGTTGCGGCACAGCCACTCCACCTCGGCTCGACGCTTCTCTTTGATATCGGGGGGAGTGTGCCCAGGGAGCGACTCGTCAGCGGCCTCGTGGTACTGGTTCCTCCTCCACTGCTGCACCATGATAGCTGTCTCGATGCCATGATGAAGACGCTTGGCGAAATCGGCGTTGTAGTGCCCGGGCCTCCATATTGGTGTTCGCGGGCGATCAAGGAGGTAGGCGCCTTGGGTGGCGACGATGTCGTGTACATCCAACTCGGTCATGCTGATCTGGCGAGCCGGGCTAGCTAGACCAACTGAGCTAGCTGGACCAACTGAGCTAGCTGGACCAACTGAGCTACCCGGGCTACTCGGGCCGTCCGGTTGCGATGTCATGGCGTCGTCGATCTGCCGTGCGCGGGATGCAAGAGTTGTGGGGCTCTGTTGGAGGGGTTTTGCGATGTAGGCATAGAGGTTAGGCTATTCTGTAAGAGTACCTAACTAGGGTAGGTAGGAGGTAGATACTTCCAAGGTTAATAGAAGATGAACATTGGAAGGGTGGGCATTGAATGGTAAATAGGTACCTTGGGAGGTGGAGTTGCTACTAAAATACAGTAGATCAGAGAATGCTGTGCTAGCATAAGCACGGGCCACGGCCAGTCACAACAGGGCATACAGCATACCTTGTCAGCATACCGCTGCCAACAGGCGGGAATGATTCGTTTTGTAGGATCGACAAGAATCTACAGCAGACCAGCAGATGTGAGCTTTTCGAGTAGTTTTAGTAGAAATGTTCCAAATCCTTTCTCTGAATCTTTCCAACCGGTCCCATCTTCTACCATAAAATCGTTGGGCGTACGACGGACTGTTTTTGAAACCCATAAGCACGACGTTGAACACTTCCAAGCATTCTGTTCCGGTGCTTAGAACTGCTATTGCATTAAGTTGTCGTAGGTCGACGATAACACGTCCTTTCTTTTTTACCACTGACTGTCCGCCATATAACAAATACAGGACACCCCAAAAGCGTAGGTTCCCGCATCCAATTTAACTTGCCCTCGCGGTGCATGGGGTCAAAGGTGTCGTCGAGCAATTTTCGGTCTTCCAAACCCAACCGGTACGCTCTGATGCGGACCTTCTAGCTCTGCCATCCTTCTACCAAGTCCACTCGCATCTTAATAGCTAGGGTATGCAGATGCAGACTATGCCGTACTTAATATATAAACTATGATGTTTAACATGTAGATTTATGCTGTATTTAATACATAGATTATGCTATATTTAATACATAGACTATGCTATCTAACTTGTAAACTATGCTGTACCTAACCCACCTAGGTAAGGTGGGCACATAAGGTAGGTAGGTAGGTAGGTAGCGCCAACTTTCGCAATTCACACCCCTTCATCCTCCAATCGTCGTCTCTTTACTTGTGAGGTGTCAGGTAGCAAGGAGCCCCAAGCCGGGTGCGCAAGAACCTCGTTAATGTTAGGCCGCCGCTCCTGGTTCTTCACGAACCGGTGCCTGACCATTTCGACGAAAATAGGACCCACTACATCGGCATATTTGGTCAGTGTGCTCCGGATCAGCCGTAGCCCGTAGCGTAGGTCAAGTATCTACGATGCGGAACTCTGAGAACGTTAAACTCACAATGTATGTAGCCCTTGGTCGGCGACGTGCACGCCCTGCTAAAATCCTCCATCATTCTATCCACAGCCATCCGATAGTACCTGATGAAGAACGGGCGTACCTCTTCGGGCCCTTTGCCGTCACGCCACGGATTGAAGGCTAATTTCCACGGGTGGACACCATATGTCAGCTCGTACAGGATAATACCCATGGACCAGATGTCGATAGAGTGGTCGTAGTTCCCCGACTCGAGCTCGGGGGCGAGGTAGCCGATCGTACCGATCGTCCCCGGCTGGGGAGGTAACAGGCGGCCCGCCTGGAGCTGCTTTGCCATGCCGAAGTCCAGTAGTACGGCACGGGGTGGAGTGCCGATGATGCCAATGTTTTCTGGCTTCACTACAAAGCCCAGAGTCAGTTAATACTGTTGTTAGAGTGTCCTGTCTGTGTTTCCAACCCGTAAGAAGCTTCTAGGGCATGATCCTACTCCAAGGAGGAGCCTCATACTCTAACCCTTCGTTGAACAAGAAGAAAATAACCCCGGGAATCACTCACGGTCGCGGTGCAGCCAGCCTGCATCGTGCATCACTTTGACACCCTCCAGTGCGCCACGGAATGCTGACGCCGCCTCCATCGTCATGCCCTGAGGTCCTCTATTTGATCTCTCGTGTTAGCCATCTTCGCTTGACTAACTTGGCAAGTTTCAAACACGCAAGAGGATGTTCATAGAACTTACCTTCCGCACGCGATTGTCACCAGGTCCACAAAAGTCCGAGGTACCATCGGCTCCAACACCATAGCAACATGGTCGAATGGCACATGGCTCGGAAAGGCCTCTTGGGTCGAGTAGATTACGTCAACCATCCGCAAAATTCGCTCGTTATCGTCCGACTTTTTGGCGAGATCAGTTATTTCTTGAAGTGTATCAACCTCTTTTTTTACAGAGCCACAATTGTGACGCGTCCGCTCTACCATTTTAATGGCGGCAACGTTGCCAGAAGAGTCCGAACCGAAGAACACTCTTCCTTGTGCACCCATGCCTAAAGCCTCCCCTAATGTCCATTTTCCCATTGTTCTCTGTTCGGGGAGGGGCGTCGGCATGTCCATAATAGGAGGCAATGGACTACCGAGACGGCTTACATACCCCGCGCGCCTTGATTTGAATAGTTCCGTACCACCGTATTTTGTCCACTGAAAATCGTATTCGAGCCTTTCGAACTGCATTTTCATAGTATGTTGGTTCAGGTGATAACGTCGTCGCATGGCTGTCTCCCCATTGACAGTTAATTGGGCTGACATACTTCTCGAGTCACCAGCGATATATAAGCTCGCCTTTTCCGTATCAAAGTTAATTCGTGCGTGAGGGTTCCGAAGTTTGATCTCGTGCCGTTTTTCAAAAGACCTGGTGCAGAGGAGTAGGTCAAAAACTGTACTTTCTAACGGGCCTTTTCCTATAGTCCATCCTCGCCCTACCACCGACGGCGCAAATCGAAACGCAAGCAAATAGCGACCGCCCCAAACCATTCCCAGGTCTCGATCCGACTTCTCGATGTCGGTACCTGGCTCTGTAGGGCTATCGCTCGTTTCGCCATCAATGTCATTGCGCCCAAGTCGTTTGTTCGCCTCAAGTCGAAGGCGGAATATCTCCTTGTCGAAAGTCTGCTCGGCATCAACATCCATGCATCTTAGCGCGGCTCGGGCACCATCACTCTGGTGGTTCTGGGGACCAGAAATGAGAGTATCGTAGACTTCGCTGAACGCCAGTCTAGCGAGGGGATTCAGGGGTGTGAGAGTGGCAAAGGTATCGTCCGACATTGTCGAGCAGACGGAAGATGATACTGATATGATAGGCCTCCACGAGGCATATGAAGCTGGTTGCCGAAAGAGAAATGGCAACTTTTCAAGCTGGGGTCGCCGATGATAAAATTCTATGGCTTCAAGACGCTGCAAACTGTGTGAAGGTTACCATCAATTATTCTAGGTAAGATGGTTTGCCGGATAGTTTGACCGCAACGGTTCATAAACAAGCCTTAAGAAGGCTTGATAAATATGATAAACGTGGATTAAGATAGATTTGCGTGCGTGATAAGTGGTGATGCTTTCATTGTTGACAGTCTACGGACTTATGCTTTATTTAAAGACCCCAAGTTCCCCGTAAATGTCGGCTCTCCCTTGCTTGCCAAAACCGACCGGTTGCACATAGGTAAGCTTCTGAAACTCATGCAAATAAACCCCGCCCACGCCCAGGAGAGTCGGTCTAAATCAGGCACCCGCGGCGTCTTCGCCATATGTCTGAAAAAAACGCTTCCTATTGGTCGAATAAGTTGATTCGTGCAGGAAAGGAAAGGAACAGGTCCCGAGGACCAGTCGGGCTAACACAGAGATCTGCAAGGCGTTATGGCTCTTGCAGAGAAATCAACGAAAAGCGCAGCTCAGTGGTCAACGTTCCGTCATCGGCTGCATTTCTCCTTACAAGGGCGGATGTTGTGTTACCAACGTGGTTCCGCGTTTGCATCTTAGCCGCCCGCCCCCTTGTCCTCCTTCGGTTAACTTGAGCCAATGCACTCCCATTCCATGGTTTCATAAAATCCATATAGAGTAGCTTCAAGAATTTTGTGCTTATGGAGCACGATGCCTCGAAACCTATTATCCAATAATAACTATCAGGAGCCCTAGGTTAGGGTTAGGTGATGAGTATTTTTGTCGCACGAAGGCTTTCTGAACCAGTGTTCCGGGTGCCATCTGACGATATACAGGAACGGTCTTCTCTGTCTATATGCCTTGTGATTGTCCTCCTGGTGGTCACCTCCTCTTATAGAAACCAAATCTACCCTAGCCACTGTATACGAATTTGAATCAACATGAGGTACGATCTACGCTGGACTGTGTGACTTCGGTTCTTGGCAAATGTCCGTATCGGGAACCATGTGCTTGAGGTACCTAGGTTATGGACTATCGCTGTTGCGCGAAAGTCTTCATAATCACCTTCCTACGCACTACCTACTATATGCACAAACAGTCTCTTTGTTCAACCCGTATGCCTGTGGCCGTATGGCGCTTACGAACCTACAACGTCAAACATATGGTATGTCCTTGGAGATTATGCAGTGTACCTTGACGGCAGTGATTCCATGTGATTACAAGTTTATGTAGACCAATCGACTGGCACTTATTTAGCCCCTCATCACAGTCCTTTTTGTTGACCTAACTCCAGCCTTATCACTCTGCTTAGTCAGTTGTTCTATTTACGTAACTCCAAACTTCGTTAGTAGACCTCATGGCTCGTCGATGCGGAAGGTCAACGCCCACCGAATGGATCGAAGACAATGATAAGTATCTTTAATTACGCGTAAAACAATCTTCTCGGGACTTGCATTACTATGTATTCATTAGATTTTATCGTATTACCTATGATTGCCAAGGCCCCTTATGGAATTAGGGACGGACAGGAGGATTCTGACTTCTTGGTTCGGCTACTACTCGTGAATGAGGGCACTAGGGCTACGTTAATAGGAAATGGATTCGCAAAAGCCGAGTGTTGGTAACGTCAAGTAATTTACTCACCATGCGCCTCCATCCTAATTTTCTGATGGGTCGCAGTGCCGATGTCACAGTCCCACATAAGTAACCGCAAACCATAGTCTCCAACTTCGACAATAGTCTACTTTTGGTAGTGTTGTGGTTTAGTGCTGCGGTTCTATTCCGTGACGGCCGGGTAAATTATCTTGTGTTACCTCGTTGACGAATTATAGATATCATCACATCCTCCACTAGCTTGTGAACTTGCATTGCGGTATGGTTGGCGAGTTGTGTGGCATCATCCGCAGGGACCATTGACTATTGTAGCGACCTTAGCGCCAAGAATGTCACGTGGAGGTCGTACATGCGTTAGCCAGGCTTGAGGCACTCCTTAATATGTCTGAAGCCATTGCAGTTATTTAAAGCTGATATTCAAGCCGTTTCCAGGTCCTAGCCTCTGTGCCGGCTCAAACTTTACCCCAAGAGAGCTCCTCAACTTCTATTAGTCTTTTTTTTTTTTCATTTCTTTTTGCTTTTTTTCTCGTCGAAAGCCCGAACCTCCGAACGCGGTCCCTTGACTACCATGCAATGCACCTCCAATTGCAACCTCGAATATTACAACCTGAACAAACTTGGAAAAGATTGCGAAAGGATCGGCCATGCAGCAGTAGGAGGTGGCAGGTACTACCATATTGCGGCAGTCACATGTCAAATCATGTGTCAGATGGAATATGTAACATATTTACGCTTAGATCATTCATAACGACGCGCTATCCGCAGAATTGATCCTGGGAGCAAGTAAAGAACATCACACCTTATTTCACCTCTCTAGTGCCCAAGGTTGATAGAAGCCGATGCGGTCCTTGCATACTTTGCACTGCCTATTTGATGCCCTCTGGCCTTTCACCGGTTGCAAGAAATATCAAAGTGGTTATAATCTCGCCTTAATTCACAATGAGTAACTTAGGGCCGTTGCCGACCGACTTCACGCTCCCTCCGAAATGTGCAAGCGAGCTTCTGTCTGTATATAAATTGCATACAGGGAACCCTGATAGCTATTATGTTCTCTAAGGTCCTTGGGAGCAGACAACTTGCTATCCAAACAGCTATTCCGGCAATCCTGAGCAATATTACTCACCAGCACGATGCCCAATCGATTTCACGACCGCGTGTGATTCGACTAATATCATAGGCGCCCTCCAAGAAACAATAGTAGCTTGCTGTCCCACGTATGTACATATCTCATGACCAAAGCTACGTTTCACAACTTGATTTAGAGCGTGTGAATTACTTCAAGCATTTGCCAAGTACGATCCTCATCGCTAACACAAGATCAGAGTAGGAAACTATGAA
Source organism: Xylaria sp. Z21 (assembly GCA_037356095.1). Taxonomy (NCBI): domain Eukaryota; kingdom Fungi; phylum Ascomycota; class Sordariomycetes; order Xylariales; family Xylariaceae; genus Xylaria; species Xylaria sp. Z21. The sequence goes on along the minus strand of JBAWJX010000085.1, from coordinate 93,289 downwards.
TGTAATAAGGACGTCGTGTACCTTTGGCAAACTACACTCGGCTGCGTCTCCCGTGTTATTCAGTCCAGAACTGAATTGTTCATGACTGAGATTTCTGATGGATCAACGTCGCGGATTAAGACGTCACTCGTCAGTGATGACGGCGTTAATGCTTACCAGATTCAAGTGCGGTATCAGTCTACCGACTTTGTTGTTACCACTACTGCATCAAGCCTGACTCCATCTAGCACTCGACATTCTGTAAGTCTATCATCTGTCTTTTATTGATCCACGCAACCCACGGAACCCTCACCAAAGCGTCTTTTCTAAACATTATTCTCACCGAGCATGGTCCCTTAATAATGAACTATTTAGTCGACGTCCGATTTGACTCAAGAAACACGGCCTGCAGTTGTTGAACCGAAAAAGATAAATGGTGGAGCGATTGCCGGAATCGTTGTCGGCGCCGTGGCGGCTGTGGTCATCATTCTGATTGCGACGTTCTTGCTAATGCGCCGCTACCGGCGTCGCCGACAGTCGAATATCATACCCCAGCACCAGCGAGTGCCAGAAAAACAGTTACCAGCGTACCCTCCCGTTCCCCACGAACTGGGCGTAGATGAAAGGCCCGCTGAGCTTACCTCGGAAACCATGTCGCCAAGCACGCAATTTTCAGGATAAAGTTCAAGATGAATACAGATGATTCAGTGAAATTTGCGTTGGGGCTATTAAGGGATGGCCACAGGATATGTGGATGGAACGAAACGGATGCTTCTATTACTATCACATTATCTATGTTCGACTTCTTGTATTACTAGAGTTTTCTAAAATAAAGCGCACTCCCATTTCATGGTTTCATGAATTCCTCTAGACCAGCTTCAAGATTTTATGCGTACTCAAGTATGTAACACTACGCCCCCGAGAACGTTCGCATCTGACAATGACTAAATATGCCCTATGTCAGGCAACTAGGTCATAGGTGGAACGCTGGATCCCTTAGGGTGGCTGCCTTATAGATAACTATTTTATAAGGAGAGGACACCTCCCTCATACTTGACCGCAGGCTATGGGTAGGTGATGACTATCGTTGTTGCGCGAAGGCCCTCTAACTACCTTCCTAGGTGCCATCTAACTATATGCAGGAACAACACCCTTGTCTATATGCCCTGTAATAGTCTTCATGGTGGTTTCAATAGGAATCGATGATATTGAGCCCTACCACTCACTATATACGAAATTGATTTGCCATACGGTGCAATCCCTAAGGTGATTATTCGCCTAGCACATCCCTTGCTGAATATTCACCCTAGAAGCGCCGTAATGCTTGAGAAACCGGCCCCAGACCGCATGGCAGCCCCCTTCGCCATTTTTCTCGAGCTCGCCGACGGCAATCGGCCAGAGAACTTCAACAGCCAGAGTCAGTGTTCTGCGTTCTCGACAATATGTTCAGGGGACTAGAAAGGACAGAGATAGAGAGAGTAAAAGTGAAGGAAGGTCAAAAAGAGGAAAAGGATTTCCCGAGAAAAGGGGGCGGAAGGGAATAATTGTCAGAAATACCTACCTCTGCCAGCTCCGTCCTCCCATCCAATGGGCATCTCCCCGCCGTGAACGGAGTCGAACTCGGGCGCGGCACTCATGTATCCAGGGTCTACCGTGTTTATGGCTACGCGCCCCTTCCTCCACGCTTCGCCGGCCTCGGTCTCGGTGATCATGTTGAGGGCTGCCTTGGACATGTTCGTGTGCACGTGTCTGCCGTTCTTGGCGGACTGGGGACCATTCATCGAGTGTTCGAAAATGCCCTCGCGAGAGGAGACGTTGACGATAAAGCCACGAGCATGGTGGCTGGATGGCGTGCCCCTGGGCTTATCGGTAGACATGATGGGTAGAAGCTCGCGGATTAGGATCAGAGGGACGAAAGCGTTGACTGAATGCGCAGAGATAACGTCTTCGTAGGGAATATCTGCCAGGGTCTGAACCCAGGACGAACCCAGCGTAGATGTGTTCGCTGTAGGATCTGCCGCCAGTTGCTGGGGCGCGAGGCCTTCGATGCTTGCGATATTTCCGGCCCGGACCTTCGGTGTGTAAGAAGTGGATGGAAGCAAAAGAGATTGTCCTGTAGATTCCTTCAGAAGTTCCTCCTTTCTCACCGATGACTTCTCCTTCTCGATACTATCCGTTAGCGTCTGGGCGGCATTGTTGATGAGTATGTCCAGGGTAGCTCCCCATCCCTGAACGATGCGGCGTATTTCTCGCGCAAGTTCAAACGCGTCCCTCGCAGAGCGGAAATCAGCGCCGACAATCCGCAACCGGTCAATCCATTCCTCCGCATCCTCTTCGGCTTTGTAACGCAGGAGGGCGTCGTGTGGATATCGCGTTGAGGCGATGACCTTCGCGCCGCAACGAAGGAGTCGCAGTGTCACGTGATATCCTAGATTCACCCTGGCCCCTGTCACGGCCGCGATTTTACCGGCTAAGGAGAGCCTCGGGGGAATCGAGAGCTGGGAGCCGGCTAGATTGAAGTCGCCGCAAGGGACGCACATCGATGATATAGTAGGGTGATGCTTGATGAGTTGTCGACCACATATGTAACAGTCGCGATATGCTGTAAGTCTACTTTGAGATGCGACGTAGTTGTGAACAGTCGTTTTCCAAGGTATGCCATTCTGCGCGTCTTGTTTGCTTATAGAATTCTCAACCTCTGCGAGGATATGAGCGAGAATGTCGCCCCCCGTCGCATCAGTGGATATGGTCATGTCTTTAAACAACCGTTGAAGAGTGTTGGCGGTGGTGACTAGATCTTGTTCATGAACGCTCATTTGCGGCTGTTTGCTCTGAGTATCTGATGTTGAATCATCAAGCGTGTTTTCAAGGGCCGTGTTGGTATTATTCCGCGCAACTTCATCTGCTACTATGAACCTGCCCTCAGCTGCTCCTCTCTGCTCTGGCGTACTCTTTAGAAATTGACAAATCTCCGAGATTTTGGATTCGTAAAGCAGCTCTAACAAGTCACCATTACACTCACGATGTGGTGCAAGGAGTTGAGCAATCGAGAGAGCCTTTTGAGAGGGCCACGGGGGCATGTAGAGCGCCAGGAGACTCGGCAATTTTGATACAGAGCCAGCTCTACACACCTCGAGATCAGCGCGTAACTGGCGGGCTACGGTACGAGGTGGTTCGAGCTCAACAAAGAGCCTATAATCAGATGGGTCGGCCAGGAGTCTACGGCGTAAAACGGAGAGTTGAGTAGAGGCCACCGAACGCGTGATGTCAGGGAATTCATTCGTCATCCACTCTATCACCGTGACGAAAGATTCGAGCCAGGTAATTTCAGCTTTCGGTTTCGGCAGAGCGCCAGTCGAGAAAGGATACTGTGCAAATGTTGCAGTTTCGGCTGTATCACCGCATGTCCGTGGCATGCGTTTGTCGGGCGTCTCACAATATATATAATCAACGCCGTCCATAGCCCTCTCAAAGTGTGTTTTTAAACCTGAAGGAAGATTTTCTTCGAGTTTGAGGGCTTCGCTTTGCTCGACAGCGACTTTGAATAACCGCAGACACCATTCGAAAGGAACCAGCGTCGGATGTGGATATTTGAAGCGATATGGAATGATGTGTGGCGTCGATAGATAACGGTGCTCTCTACGACCCCATCCTGGGATCTTCCGGCGTCTTCTAGAGTCATAGCGTAGTCGGGCTAGAACGTGGGCCTCGTTGGTTGGCAGTTCCGGGGCTCCGACAACTTTGAGGAATCGGGGGAAGCGCTCATATAAGTCGGCTAGTGTCCTGAGCTCAGCCGCCTGCTCCTCGAAGAGACGAAAATGCGCATTCTGGAGCTCGAGGATAATCTTGGTTATATCCAGATCGAGGCCACTACCTCGGATTCCTCGGATAATATTTTTGGCCAACTGATCTGAGAGCTCCTAATAACAGTTAATTTTGGGATCGGACTTGCAAACGTGTAAGGGGAATAGTACATTTCCCGAGGATTCTGCACCTGATTTAGCCCATCCTGCCACCACGCTATTTGCTGGCAGATATTTGACTATGGCTTGGGTCTCCGGATGTGCTCTCCAATTAAATTCGTAATCTATTCTGCTGGTTTCGAGACCTATCAGGGTCAATAAGTAATTGTTCAAGTCGTTCCGGAGAGAATAAATCATTGTTCCCTAATGCATGTTAGCAGCCTCGAAACCATATTATACAGAGCTATACGTGATCAAACCTTATTTTCCCATTGACGACTTGGCTCTCCGACACCCCTGACCATTTCTTCCCATCGATTTGGCCCTTCGACCATTTCTTCCCATGCTTGAAGTCTTGAGGCGTTTACCTGGGTCCAAGGGCGGCGATATACCACCGAAGCTAATTGGTGCAGTGAGATCCATAAATACTCGATGTCATCTGTTTCCTCGCCAAGAAAATGTCTCCAGCGCGAGTGGTATCGTATTGCCTCCCGCAGGCGCGGTCCAGTGTAGGGTGCGGTGAACAGATCCAGGGTTTGAAAGAACTTGATCTCTTTCAAAACCGGATCGATTAATTCGAAGGGAAGAGATTCCATGTGCTGCGCAATGCGCATAAGGGGAGGGTCCTGGGCTGGGTAGGCCATGCTAGCTGGCTTCGTGGTTTAAATTCAACTCAAGCGGTGTTATTTAGAAGCGTTGACCGGGGACTGAGGCCCGCTCTGTCTTGAGCTGAAGAACACAATGTCACAGTTCCTCTTGTTGGTGATACCAGAGTTGACTTATTGTTATTGCACAAGGAGGGAGGATCTAGCTAAGTAGACTAATCTGCCAAGGTAGATTATATAGACTAGGCTGAGGCCGGTTCGGTTTGGTTCCGTGACACACAATTAAGATATCTACCTAGTAAAAGAGCAGGACAAATCAAACTGCCCAATAATATTGTCTTAGTTCCACCTTCTACGTTTTAGAACCGATCAGTTTGCGTCGCGTGAGTCACCGGGTAACCGACCCACAAAGTACCTAAACGGTAAGGTATTGATGATCAACTGAAGTGTCAATTTGCCAGAGAACAATGAGTAAGAACATGCATGCTATGCTATATTAAACATATAAAACAATTTATACACACTAAATAGTAATATTAACTACAATTGAGCAAGGCGAGAGAGCTGCCACCCGCGAGTTCATTTTGATGCGGTGATAGTAGCCTCCTTAGCATCACCTAAGAACTTCGATGCCGCGGTACACTCAGTAGAGCCAGCTGGACATGTTCGGCTGAAATATTGTTAATATAACCTGCTCAGAAGCTCCCTGTTTAGTGTTGCCTAGAGAGTTTAGTATGAGGATACCGCACGGCTTACAATGTCATCTTTCGTATGCATGTGTAGTGTTATTATGAGTGCGTCGGCATTTTGGAGACGGCCCAATAAGCGAAGAGGGCTGAACAATGTACGATTGTGTTACATGATATGTGATCACAGAACTGATATGATGAGTATGACACGTGCCGAGACCGGCCTTCATATGCCATTGGGAAATATCATCTAAGGAATGATGAAAATGCTAACCAGATTATCTCCGTTACCTATTATAACGCCAGTAACTCCACACCAAGATATACGACCGCCCCAAGTTGCCCAATATCAAGGTTTCATCTAGTAGCCCACGTATGGAATGTTAACTTCAACAGCTTCCAAAGTCCTAGCGCAATGTATAGTGACCGTAGTAAGTCGGATTTGTGTCCCGTCAGTAATCGGTATTATTAGGTATAGCCCCATACCCTTAATGATAACTATGTAATAATACTAATAGTCGATGCGAGTAAAATTGGCTGAATTGAGAGCGGCGAAGGGGTTGTTAGTGGTCATACCCGGCGCCCCGTTGCCAAGGACTGGCATTTTGTGCTCGTGATACAGAGTGGTTCGAAGGGCTCGTGGTTCGTGCAATTCCGTCTTCAGGGGTTATAACTGAAGAATGCTGATCGGCGGAATGACGAGACCGGTCGTTTTGTACAGTGCTCGTAGTAGATGTGGTTGCCACCGACGGGGGAACAACCCTATTCATAGACTGGGGACGCGAGCGCGGTGCCTGATGGAATGAGGGTGGTTTGAGAGACTCATTATCGTCGAATCCAGACCCGTATCCCGCCTTTTCACCACGGGCCGTCATTGCTAGGGCGTCGAGTTCGCCGGTCGCAGTCAACTGACTCTGGGATTTCATGAATGAGGTTCGGTCATCACCCATGAACTTGTATCGGCCGTCGGGGTTGTCAGTGAAGAAAACAATAGCCGTGGAGATGATTAGCACGAGTAGCAGAATTAAGGTGGTAGCGGCGTTCAGTATCCATAGAACGACGCCGATGACACCGGTGACAATGTCTGGTTGGTCGAAGACCTTAGTAAAGATCAAAAGAAATATGGCGTTAATAAAGTTGACAGCGCAAATGGCGATATTGAAAGAGTTGATCTTTTTGTCCATCCATGGCCGCAATACGGAAGCAGCTATAAGAGCACCAGCCTCGATAAGCAGCAATGCAATCGCCTGAACGGTGCCTGCATTTTGGGCAAATGCAATAAAGAAAGCTTTTAGTATAGTATATCCGAGTACAGGGACGATGAAGTAATACGCAGAAGCGCGGAATTGGATATATAGAAAGCCTAGCGACGAGTCAACAATGGTGTCAACAAGACAAGAATAGAGAGAGCGGAAATTTCGCTGCGAAAACACTCACCCCATTTATTAAGAGTCTGAGGATCCGAGAAGAGGATATAAGCGGGATTTCTATGCAAGGCAACCGAGCGGTGGGCGATTCGAATCAGTTTGTACGAGGCCCAAAATAAGCCAATATTTACGTATAGGAGGAAAAACACGGCCAAAAGGACTTCTGCTGCGGAGTCTCGTTGAGTGAACTCCCACAAGGAGAGAATGGTCACTGGTGCATATCCAATCAAAGTGATACGAAAGAGGATGCCTTTAAGCACAGTGACTAAAGATTCATTATTAGCACTTCTGTTCGAGTTTCCCTCCAAATTCGAGACGATGTAGGCGGGACACTTACTCCATCCATTGCGGAAGTCTAAAAATGTGTCGCTCTTAATCCATCGAGCCTTCGCCGCAAGCTCACATGCTCCCTTGAACAGCGTAACAATGATCGCAGCAAAGGCCATGACAACGTAGAAAGAAACGATGCAAGTGACGAAAAGATTCGTCGTTTCGATGTCTGCACGGAAGGCTACGCGCTGAATACCATATACGATATAACTGCCATAGTCGGTTTTGATATTTCCACGTTTCATCAGAGCTGAGGCGTGGTGCGACAGAGACCGTGGCACAATTGCCTCTGCACGCTTGAATAGACCAAGGCTTGGCGCAACAAGAGGTTCAGACCGCTTCTGCACTTGGACAGATATAGAGCCTAGTGTGTCAATTATTCTTGCCGCCGTACCACCAGTCGAGCGCTGGTACCATGTAAAAATGTTTTGCACTATGAATAAGTTGTTAGTTACGTATCTGATGGAGCAACATCATACTAGCAACACTAGGCACATGTACTTTACACGTGGCGGCCAAAAGATTGTGCTTGTTTGCCAGGCTTTACTGAACCCAAAACTTACAGAAGCCGACATTGACAATACCCAAGCTCCACTGAAAATCTTGAGTCCACGATTGAACAACAGGCGGTAGTGGGATGCCGACGAGGCCAACCATAGCCTGCGACTGAAAATAGCCTGTCAGAGCCAAAGCCGTGGCAGCGACGTGAGAAGCAGCGTTTGAATGCCCCAAGCCGGAAAGGAGAGCGGATGAAACGAGAGCGAGGCCGGCAACAATTGCAGAGGCCCATTTAACGCCGATTAGATCCACGGTCATGCCGTTCGACACGTTCGCTTCCAGGCAAGCGACGCTCTGACCTGCCATGGCGCCGCTCGTGGCATTGATGTAAATCCTCACCTTGGCATCGATATCGGGAAAGGTATACGCAATCCCGGGCAGAAGACTTGCGGTTTTCGGGTCTACATTCAAGCTGAAAGGATCATCGAGGTTACCGGACACCATAGGGCAAAAGCCGGCAAGGTCAAATTCGCAAGGATCGAGAATAAGAGAATAGAACTCGTAGCCATAGGCCGTGATTGAGACATCGAATTTGACGCGGGCCTCGATGGTGGAAACGGCGCTGATATTGACATCGATGGAACTCTTCGAGGGCGTGTAACGGACGTTGAATAGACTAGCCGTGAAGCCCGAGTTGGCCTGGCACGAGTTGAGCGAGTTGGTTTCGAGTTTTTTCTCGGCAGCCGATGGCAAGACAAGAGCGAAGAGGCAGCATAGGAGGAGGAGCAGCGTCCTTATTGATGACGTTAACGAAGCCATGTTGAACGCGGGCTATATGGCAGCAATAGGCGACACCATGCGTAAATCGACGAGCGCTGACGACGCAGGCGCGTGAGCGGATGAACAGGCGAACGTGCGCCAAGCGTAGGTAGGCTGACCGGACACAATCGTTGACGCCCTCACTGATACCGTCGCCAAATGTAGGTACACCTATCTATCATTCGAGAAGTAGGAGCAGCAGAGCGTCGTATGCGGCGTATCCGGAAACGGAATTGGCGGGACACCGGCTTGTCGCGTTTTGGAGTCGTTCTCGTACCGCAAGTTCTAGAGTGTCGGTGGTAAATTTGGGAGGCGGCAGCAGGATGTAAAGGAAGAAAGCGAATGGAATTTGCACTATGGCATTACAGAGGTACGGTATTATGGGAGGAGAAGGGTGCTGCGCAGGAGTGATGCGATCGATGGTGGTGGTTTGGCGTGAGAGTGACCGGGAGAGGCGGAGTGGTGTGGAATTCCTGACGTTATTGTAGCAGCAGTGTCGAGAGCGGCCTAGCAAGGGACCGTTCGCCAATATCACATCATAGAGCACACTGCCCCTTCTTCTAATCCAGCCAGTGAGATGGGTGGGTTCGTACGGGAGTCCTGATTAGTCCGTCGCTGGGCCACTGGGGCAAACAAATATAGTCCCGCACGCTCCTGTCCGACTGCAAGTCTTAGCGCACGACTAGCCCAGGCAGCAGAATAAAGAAATTGACCTACCCAATCTGGACAAGACTGCTGCTTTTCCTAATCTACTACCTCAGGCAGCTCAGGTATGCATGCAGACATACCTGAATCCAGTCCCCTTACAAATAACGTCATACCTAGGTCTGTTTACCTTGATCAAGTCAGTAGCATATTACTACCAGCTTGGAAAGTATGGACGACGAAGCGTAAACGGCCATAGTTGTGTCCCTTTACTGCCTTCGAAACAGCTACTTACGTTATGTGATCGCAATGATTTTACAAATTTCAATAACTAGAGCTTAAAAATCTCCCACATACCGTACTTACGTTAGTAGGTCCTATCCTAGTCTTGTCGTGAGTGATTATGCACAGCCTCTATTACAGGACGGCACTGGAGCCAGCGCCAAACATGCGAGCGATTTGACGGTGCATAGTGTCCCATCGGATCCGAATTTCTGGTGCGGGTCGAACACGAGAAAATGCTGACACCACTTCTGATCCTATGGCGTTCGGTACCTACTCGGTAGGCACTCCGTATATACGACGAAAATTCATATATAGGCCTATTCTCCCCTCAATAATAGCTGTTGCACGCGTTGAAGCCCTGGTGGTGTTCAAGCAAAGTTTAACGTTTACCTGATGTTTTTGTAACTATTAAGCACGTGGGTCTGTTCTGTCAGTACGTTCGCGGTGACGTGCCAAGCTTTGTGGGGTGTTGTGGGTAGCTAGATATGACTAATCCTAAATAGGCTATGGCAATTCTCTTAGGCGATTACCGTGCCTAACTAAGGACTCATACTGTTAAACTGAGATCTACATACCTACGTAAGGACAGTTTACCTCCCGAATACTAGCACTGTATTGCACATAAAGATAGAGTCTGCAATTGCTTTTTCTTACTATTCAAATAGTAAGTAAATCAATTGCTGATCAACGCGAGATTTTTTCTCCTTATTTGCAATCACTGAAACGACTATTCATTAAGAGTTAAACGTTGGCTCGAACATATGTGGCCATTCACGTTTACTAGGTGCACCAAGGTTTGATACAAGATCAACTTCAAGTTTAGATCAAACAATCACTATAAAAATCCACACGTATAGTCACCAAGCATCTACGATACCTTAAGCCTTGACTTCCTAACCCTCTAGAGCATAGCATAGTACTACAGTTAATTACATTAATAGTCAAAGTTACAATAACACTATAAGCCCCCTACGCACTCAGTATTTCTATCAAGTCTGTGGCAAACCCAGCGCGATAGCTCATGACTATCTCTTAACTCGTCGATTGTTAGGCAATCTCACATATAGTTCATGCATATGGAGTGCGTCCATTGCAGTCGGTTAGCAGTTTGCTCGACACTCTTTCCGTAGAAGCTTAATAGTGATGTTTCAAATGAGACCGCTTCGGGAAGTTCTCGCGTTGCTTGAGAAACTTAATGCATCAAAGAGGATTGGTGGCTTGCTTAACGTTGCGTCAGAGGCCGGGGCCAACCCTCCAGCGCCTGAAGAGCTCCATCTATATTCCTATATAACTAGTATATGGATCAAGTTTCGTTTGCCTCCTTTTAAGCAATTTGTTTAAGCTTCGTGCTGTCAATATACCACCCGGTGTTACGGGTAAGCGGAAGTACCCTAGTACCCGGCAAAATTCAAGAAATAATCAAGAGTATTGTGAGTGCTGAAACAGGTCTGTCACGGAACGGAAGTGCGGCTCCGTACCACAACACTATCAAAAGATAGAACGTTATCAGGTCGAACGAACCTGACCGTCTGTACCCTTATGCACTAGTACCGTTACAAGGTCACACAAAACGAAACGTTCTGTTAGTAGACTGTATCCCACCAACTGGATACTTGACGGCCCATCTGTCTAGTGTTCGGGAACTAGACTCAACCATTTATTTGACTTGGTTTCCTTTTGTGAGGCACAGGTCATTTCACTCTGCAGAACTAACTCCACATTTTCGTGAGATGAAGTCGACGTAGTGAGAGCTTAGAAGGACATTTTGATTCGCAAGAGATGGCCCAAGGAACACGAGGACTTAGGGTAGAGCTAAATAGCTAAATGTGTGAAGAAGTTCGACGAAAACCAGCATGTGGCTAGGTTGCCCGCTCCGTCTCATCGTGTAGGATTCTGTAGCTTGTTTGTACACTGACTTCCTATAACCTAGCTTCTCGCTTCCAGCTGTCTTCGCAATTCAACTCCCAAAACTTAGTATAAACATCTTTTTATATGACGGGAGCGCTGTATCTTCATATTGAAGCTGAATATCTCGTTTAGGCCGTGTCAATCCTGGGCTACATGTCTATCTTCGCAATCGTCAATCCTAGGGCCGCGTTTAATACCTCTAACTCGGTTCGCAGCTGGAATCACTCATAGAAAGTGATTGCAGCTGTGTGGACTATGGTCGTTGACTACTAGACTGGGACTCGCCATTTATTCCCGTCAAAACCCGAATGCAAAGAATAAAAAAGCTTTCATCCTTATCTAAGATTGTACGATTATTGATTCATCCTCGAGGAGAGGATTTAAAGCGCTGGCTTCCCTAAAGTCTAGAGATACCGATTTGTCTCGGGGATTACTGACTTCAAACACTATTGGAACAACGTTCGTCGACTTCCGTCGTTTTCTTATCAAATGCTTGTGTATGATTTGTACTAGAACCTGCATTGCGTCTCATACTTCATCTTCCAATACTCCATCATTGAACCCTCCAACTTCTCAGGGCTGATTCCTTGCGCCTGTCAAATATGCTACGACAACTTCCGTACCGACGATGGGTCTCTCGGCGAGCACCACAGATACGTGGTGGGTTTGAAAATCTATTTTCTTTTCTACAAGATGTGATTGAGACAGTGTGGGCGATCAGTCTCTATGGAGACTGAATTGATCTTTTATAGGTTACCATCGTGTTGACTTTCATCTATATTCAGCCGTGCCCTAGTTGATAGATTTACTCTCTTCCAACTAGCATGTAGGCTGGCTCTTTGTGACTCCTCCAATAAGACGATGATTTTCACTCTCAAATCAGATCTCTACACACCAGGACTCGAGACGGAGCTGCGCATCGCGTACGGGCGCACGCGGAGTCACAGGGCACGCAGACGCAGAAATAATAGGCGCGAAATCGGGACCTCAACATATGACTGAAGAACTAAATCGAAGGGAAGGAGATCTGGTGGTGCCGGCACGGGAAGTGATAGGGTAATCTATGATCGCCTTATCCTATGACGTAGGTAACATTGCAGGTGATTGGATGGCGCTGTTCGGGCCTAGTTCCGGTTCGTTATCTGCCCAGGAGAAGCGACGAGGGTATGCGAGACGCCATACCTAGCCTTGGAGGCGACGTATGTGAGTTGATACCCATTAGTACGTATTGGCCTACACTAGACTTGAAATATAGGATGGTCAAATGGTACATGTGGTAGAAAAGAGATTGGGCTAATGATAATTGGGCCTTATCTTTTCTACCATTTAAACGAGATGTGCGGCAATAACTCCTCTGTATCTTCATGTAATTGATATCAATGTTTGTTTGATGGCGAATGCCACGCCTATTAAAACAATTCCTAAGTCACGGCTACACAAGCTTTTGGGAGTCAATACGGCGCTAAAGCACTCCCATTAAATCTTAAAACACTAATACGAGGCCTCGAAACCCATTAGAAGGCCACTGAAGAAGCAAACTAGAGGCGAGACCACAATATCAACTGCTACGCCTCCAATCCCTAGAAGCAACTAGTAGACTACACCTCTAGGGCGGGGTATTAAACGGCCTGTTTCAGTACGTAGGCTGCTGCCTCAGAAGTGAGCTATATCGCTAATACTGGGGGAATATGAAGACGGTAAATGGTACGACGGGTCGTACTAATCGGCGCGGGCTGCGTTCTGGGGGCCTGAACGCCTTCAACTAAGCACTTCCAGGGATTTACTTTGGGTGGGGGAATCAACGTGTAATAAGATAAAGAGGCCCACAGGGCCAGGCCACCTCCTTGAGCAAGAAGACAAACTACTGCTAAGTCCTAGCTAAATAAGTAGAAAGGAATTAACGGGATTGGATCAACCTAACCCCCTTAGAGACTAAGTACACAGACGCCCACACCATCACAATAGCCGAGCGTGCTAGCTAGAAAGTAGAAAACGCGGAGGTGTGCCACTAGGCGCAGCAGGAAAATACGTATCTGGACGAAAGCGTACTCCCAGATAGACATTCCTATTATGGCGCCGACCTATCCCTCCAGTGAGACGTGGCGATCAGAAGCGGAATTTAAGTGTTCTGGGTGTCCAGGCTTAATCCCATAAGTTATTGCGGTTGTCGTATCTGCATCTTTAATTGTTGGGTGGCATCGGGTATAAGAATGGGAGGTTGGAACCCTACTATGGAGTGTGTAGACCTAAATGCCCTCACAGGTGTTTTGTATCAGGAACAATACCTACCTAAGCTATTGGCCGAAATGCTCTTTCTACACTTAAATCTTGATTGACTAGATTCGAGTGCTTCTCACAAACATGTACGGAGATTCGCAGCTCAGAAATGTCACTATATCAAAACCTCGAAATCGTCGGCTGATTCATCACACTCGCATTTCTTGTAGGGATCGAAGAGAGGTGTCATACACTCAACTATAACACTCAACGCTCATCTTAAGAAATTCGCCATAATTTTTAAACTCGCAGGTAGCGAGTCTTTCTGCCTCCCCGCGACTTCTCCTTGGCATTCTATCGGTTCATGGGAAGATGACACATGATGCATTAACTACCACAGCTACAGGGATCTCTAGACTTTCTCTGTCATCATTGTAGGGGAGCAACACGTCATTATTCCGCAGCATGCGATGAAGCAACTAGGCTAAGGTGATGAATGCTACTACACCACTGGATTCTGGTACAGCAAGTCCTATGTACGGGGGTGTACTTCGCTATTCAGTTCCTTTGCATTGCCTTGCTAGAGTCCTTATCAAGAGGTAGAAACAGGGGAATCGATTGCGCAAAATTCCCTGCTAGCACATGTCCCTAGCGCTATGTTAGTCTAGCATCCGCCCTGATGACCCGTGATGGGTCAGAGCGTAGGCGAACGGGCGTACCCGAACAGGTGTGGCCGGCCACAGTCGTATTGAATGTGGGTTATACCATAGTATATGAAACCACCCTCATTCTTCTTCCTACGCCGTCCTCACCTACGACCATAACCTCAGAATGCCGTTCAACCTTTCAAGCACCTGATATTGCGAGGAAAGGCACTTCGAGCGCTGGCACACTCCGAACCGACCCTGCTTCTGTCCGCGAGACATGCCGTCGTAGGGGAAGCCCAGGAGAGCTTCGAAACTACCCTCAATTGTTGTAAATGAAGGGGACTTAATTGCCAGCTCACTTACGGCACACCAGAAGACACATTTTGAGCGGATATGAGAAACTATTAGTTGGAGTGTGGTCGCCGGCCTCTCCCAACGGTCATCTTTTCATGCCTCATGTATCTTACGTCAGCTCGTCTCGGCAGAGATCGAATGGGTTCCATGTACGGCTACATACCCTATGCGATAACTAGACGGGCACGCCTCGAGCAAAGTCATCAAGCTAGAGAAGAACGATTCTAACTAAACTTTGCGAATGAAAACTGTATCGACTCGCTTTACCGTAAAACGTCCCGCGGCGTTTCACGCTCTATCTACGCAGCACGTCAGGCCTTAACCGCCAGACCATGGCCCATGCGTCTGTCATCCATGCACCTTACGGGCGGACGTCTCGAAGACTATCTCAAACCGGAGCCTATTATTCCACATTAAAGCGATAGTGTTCGTCCCCGCCAGAGTCGCTTCACGCGGGGAAAATAAATGCCTCTCAAGCCGCTACACTACATTCGTCCCAAGGCATGCACCATGACATCGCCTCCAAGAATAATAACCGCTTGAATAAGACCGTAAAGGGACGCAGATGTCATAGACCCGCTTCGGTATTACCAAATGAGCGCCGAACTAGTAGAGAACTACCTACAAAGTCTGACACCAGGCCTGGTGCTGGCTTGCACTCTCTTCACTCTATTCTCATTGCTAGTCTCGTACCTCGAAGATGTCGAAATTCAATAGCTTTTCACTCACATCGACTTCGCGCTGAGCCCGTGCGCTCATCACACTATTCGTCAAGTCTCATTCTATTCAGTATCCAGGCGGCCAGAGCATAGAGCTTGGGGAACTCGACGCAAGAGAGTGCGAAGCCTTGCTATGAATGATCAGGCCGCGGGATACGCATAGCTATGGACGATATACCGACCAGCCCCACGTCGCCCATTTGGGTGGCGCCAAGTATATACTCTCCAGCGATCAACAGAGCCCTTATCGAGGTGGTTATCGCTCTCGCGTAAGTAGGAGTGGTTGAGAAGAGCATTTCCGTGCTTGCCCGTCGCCATACCGAACCTTCGGGATCAGCATTATCTAAGTCAGGCCAGTGAAAGGATCGTTTCGTGGCGTTACAAGCCAGGTATGGAGCAGTCTCGGCCCACAACCCAGCCAATTGGCGTCTTCGACTCTTCGGCACGAACCCGGGTCATATGCAACAGTGATTGGCCATCCTGGCGATCGCTGGTTTGGGATACCCTACGCGTTGGGACTTGCTCCCTAATAAAGTAGTGGTCTATCATCGCTATGATCTAGTAGAGTGTAAGGTGCTATTTACATTCGCGAACAAGTGCCGTTCGAAGCTAGTAATCAAGCTTGGCCGACGTATAGCTTTTCCTTGCAGTCTCGTCCCGACTCGGTTATGATCAGATGACTGCATATTACTTGGCCACGTAAAGTGATATAAAACGACATTGAGCGCTTCTCAAACGGCATAGCCTTACGATATGCAACCACCCAACGAATATGAACCCGTCACCGGGCCAAATAGAGGTTCCTTCGAAGTACCTAATGGAACATTCGACCGTTCTTTCTACGACCTATCCTATTTTCCTAGCTACTCTCCCATGGGCGCTCCAGAGAACTTTTGGGAGCTAGTTGATGTTGGCTTTGAGGTTCGTCTCGTTGGCATGAAGCCCCTTCGTAACTCTTCCCTGGAACTGAGTCTTGTTATAGCAGCAGCGGCAGCGGCCATTCTGCCCTGGGAGCCACGCGGAAGGGCCAGACCAAGGAACTATGATCAACCCAGGCACCTATGACGAACATCCACCCGACGCCCTTTCAAACACGACGTGGAGCAGACCTGGGAACCAAGGGCAACTTACCGCGTTGGCAACCCCTTTCGCCTCATCTAGCACCCCGGGGTCGATCACGTCTACTAAGTATAATACCCGGCTCCCATCACCTACGTCTCCCTTTTCCCCGCCTCCTTCTCCGATAACGAAGGTTAGCCCCACAGACCAACAGGCCGCGTTGCAGAACAAGCGACAGAAGAACCGAGTCGCCGCGGCGAAATTCCGGAAGGGGGCGAAGAAAAGCACGAAAAGGCTCCAGCAGCTTGCATGGGATCTTCGCCAGACGAACGAGATGCTTCGGGTCGAGGAAAGTGGCCTGCGGGAGGAGCTTTACAACCTGAAGACCGCCATTCTCTCTCACAGCCACTGTGACAACAATAACATCCAGCGATACATACAAAGATCTGCTGAGAAGGTGGGGGGAGAGATACGGTAGGACGGCAGCGTCCTTCACTTAACGACTGTTACGAACCTAACGAGGAACTTGAATTATAATTCAGACCAAGTGTGCACAGGGGATTTATGGAAGCCACGGATCGCTAAGGAACTAATATCAATATCTTGGGCTTGGTAGTTTGTCATTAGGAAAATGCATACCAACTGGTGCTGCAGCTACTATGACGATTCGCCCGTAGCGAGCACGTCCGATATTGTACTGCTAGCGCAATAGGATGGGACGGCAGCCGCTGAACCGATATTATGAGCACGCTTTATTGCTGAGGTGCTGGCGAATCTAGAAGAGCATCCGGTAGTTTCGACATCAGTTGGGCCCCCAGACTAGGATAATACATTAGGCAACCGTTCCCCGTTTACCTGCCAGTTTTTGCCATCCCCAATCCAGCCACCAAGAGTCGTGTTTGATCTCCACATGAGTCTATGGCACTCATTCAGCCATCTCGTCCCTCTGGACAACAGATTGGAACAGCGCCCAGTAATCAAAGTCGGCCGCTACGGTCTCGACTGATGCCATGTGTGGTTCCGTCAGCGCAAGATCTAGATCCACCATGAATGTCGCGCGAACCCTGGCCTCCGGACTTCTGTCACCTTGATCCAATCCGCGCTTCTTAAGTTCCGCCATGAGCCTTTGAGCCTCGTCGGCAGATATATCCGTATGCTTTAGAGTCATGGCTAGTAACCCTTGCACTATGACCAGAAATGTTAGATTCGTCAGGGATCGGGTCCAGGTTTCATCATGCTCCGTCTCGTACACCTGCAAAAGAGGCATAGAAAACGCCTGATATACTCACGGATAATTTCAGAGATTCGATATGGGCGGTTCAGTCTTTCATACCCGTATACACACAAGTAGAGATAATAGCGCCACTCGGGATCTCTCGTGTGCTTGACCATGGCATTTGCGAGGTAGATTAACCCACTGTGCCAAAGGAGCGAGTACGTGGATGCGGAGTACCGGCTACGGTACTCGAAGATGAGACGCTTGAGTTGATTAACCGACGCAGCATAGGCGGCATCCGGTGATCTGCCAGGTGCTGAAAACGTCTCCAGCTGAAATCGTTCCCCCGGATCTGTTCTGATGAAGGGTTGAAGGATATCGAGAATAGTTGTGTGGAGCCAAATACTGTGATCTGAATAAGCCCAAACCTTGATGTTCGAGAACGAGATAGTCTTGAACCGAAGCCTTACTGAAACACAATGGTGTGGTGTGGACTTTCTTCTGCCCGAAGCAGGTTCGACGGAAGTGTTTCAACCCAAGCCAGCAGTTGGCGGTATTTATGTTCCAGGAGGGACATCCTGAAGTAAGGGTCTGGGATTGGCGGCTCTGGTAGATGAATCCATCGAGCTCCATGGGTAATCCACCAGAACTTGCAAAGCGCGGGGAAGGTGATACCCAGCACGCCTCGATCTATAGCATCCCCATCCTCGAAAATATTGCCATAAGCTTCGGGATCTGGGAGGTCGGGTTCACCGGGGATGGGCACCGTGGGCTTTAGTCCCGAGCCTTTTAAACTTGGTTGACGGTAAAATTGTGATATCAGCCTGCTCTATCAGCCCAGTGCTACGTTGTTGGTTACGGATCTTCACCTACACATTCCAATTAAATGTGCCCCACGCCGCGTAGGAATTAAACCTCTCATCTTCTTTTGTCTCAAAGCTAGGCTGTGGAAAACCTATGGGCTGCACCGAGAGTAGGCCCAACCGTTGGCCCATCTCCAATGCATATCGTGCGAAACCGAGAACGGCGTCGTGATCTTTGCCGCGTCCTAGGTTGGACACGCTTAGCAGCACCGCACCCGCCATGGCTAGACAGGAATCTACTTCCTCCTCCCAAAGTTCTTCTGCTGTCTGGCTGAAGGCTTCCGCGTACTGCATTAAGTTCTTATCGAAAGCGCTGTACATTTGCTGGAACACCGCATTAGGGTAGAGAGGATGGTCCAGTAGGAGTTGCGACCACTTACGCATGCCAAATACATCAGAGAGTGGAACAGGAACGGCGAGCAGAACCTGGTCTGCATACTAACAAGGTCGGTTATAAACAGATCCGTATCGAAGAGACCTAGTAGTGGATGGTCTGTGTTAATATACAGAGAAATCGCCCGCGCAATAAAGTCGCTTGGCACCGACACAGCAGTCCAGAAATCAGCCTGTAGATTGGAAAGCCGATCATCGCAATACTGGATCGCCTCGCTAGGATCTATGGAGCTACGGAAATGCCGCACGGATGAGTCTTCGTCAATGAGTGTACTGCTGCTACTATGAATGAGACATGATGGTCAGTCTCAATATCCGTGGAACCGGGGCGTGGAATGAAAAGGAAGAGTACGAGAAACAAGGACACTACGGGGTAGGGATTTACCTCCCACCCGGCTCGAAGACGATATTTGTAGGATGAAAGACGTGGCTTTCGCTTGGGGCCGAAAGATCTATCGGCCTCAAGACCGTATACGTATTTGGGCTGGTTGCCATCAGCTCGGCTTCAAAAGGAGACGAAGACGTGTCGAGCTCCTCGATTGCCTGTTCCGCATCAGAGAATTCGGCAAGGACCGTGGACAAATCTCTTTGCGCCCTCAAACCATTTAACAGTATGAGCGCACGATTCTTGGGCAATGTCTTTAGGCTGCCTAGCAAATCCATCGCTATCGATCCGGACTTATGTTTGTCTAGGTATACACATGTCGTCTTGCCCCTCTTGGTGCAGTTGGAGCAGGTTGGGCGCCCTCCATCGCACTACGATACAATGAGCTCCCGCATTAGTATAACAATACTGAGGTGGCGATACATCGAGATCGAGACACTCGGCAAGCACTTACCTTGGTCTTACGGGTCCTGCATGCTAAGCATGCAACAGACGGCCCGGTCCGCCCGTGAACTCGATCTTCGGGCGTTTGTTGCGAACTGGATACAGAAGAAGACTGACCCGACCTAGCGGGTGTAGGAAGGATGTGCGCATATTTTCGAGGCCGGTTCATCTGAGATGTCGGGGCTAAAGGTGCTAGTTAATCTAGTAAGGGGAACGCGACATCGGTTCCGACCCTACTAGTCCAGTACCGATGCATTTAGTGGCAGTACGCCTAACATCACAACGGCGACAGGCTATCGGTCAATTCTACTTGTGCTGGGTATTTGCGGTCGCAGCTGTATCTCGTACGGAGTGCCTATACCAATTATGGCCCAGTCCAAGGGTGCTTCCATGTGGCCAATCACCATCTCTCTATGCTTCGGCGATGGCGCCGCAGATTCTGGGCCACCAATTGGCTAGCTGGGTGAGGGTCCGGACATCCCGCCGCTGCTTAGCCTTTGATCACCCTAGGTATGCCGTATTTGTAGAAGGATCCAACAGCTCTTGGGTACAACATTGTTGGATCCCAATAATATCACAAAACCACGTACTGCTTGGGATTGACAAACCCAGGCTCTACATTTCAAACTGGATTATGGGCGAAATCCGGTATATTTCAAACTCTGATCCAGGCAGCGCCCGCTCAATCAACCCGTATCCCATTTGTTTATATCCGAAAATAAGTACTCATCTCGGTAACGCTAATGTAGGGGTTAGTAGGTAAGCATCTGATGGGTATGCTTGGCGAAGCATGGAAATCTTTGGAGACGAAAGAGATTCCCTACACTAGCTGCCACATACATACCTTGGAGGTAGGGTACCCTACCTATGCTATACTTACCTATTGAACACGGGAGCAAAAGAATATAGCACGGAATAGTGAGATTTTACTCGATGTGTAGGTGGATATGAAAGGACAGTACTTAAGTATGCTTCCCACGATAGTTGTCACGCCGATTACCCCATCATCGCCACGACATCAGTGGTCCAAGGAAAACCTATCAGACGCTACTGTGTTCCATATAGAACAATCTAATTAGAAAATAGGTAACAACAGTGAACTACACGCCTAAAACAAGGGAAAGGGGGGAAGAGCTGGGGGCCCTAAGCTCCACAGTGCTTTTTTCCCCTCGAATTTAAGTACCACTCAGGAGCACTACACAATCCCTACCCGCCAAATACCAGTCCAGTCTTACTATGGGTACCACCTGTGACTAAGGCACATGCAGAGTCACCGTATCAAAACACCACACACACCCTATAATACACCCAAACTCTACTACTTTGAAGGCTCATAAAACAGCCAAATCAACTCCAAAAAGTAACAGAAAGAAATTTATGTATAGAGAAAAACGAGGCGATTATTATGGTATAAATTATACTACATAGGTAGAAAGTAAAGTGCAGTTATATACGTTATTAAAATGTAGAAAGAATATACAAAGGCTATAACTATATTATAACGTTTGGAGTGCTTTATTTAGCACTTTAGCTAACTTTATGCCATATTATATATATCAGTAAAATCGCCTCGTTTTCTTATATACAGGAGTTTCCTTCTGTTATTTTTTGGGGTTGATTTGGCTGTTCTATAAGCCTTCAAAGTGGTAGAGTTTATGTGTATTATGGGGTGTGTTATGGGGTGTGTGTGGTGTTTTGATACGGTCGCTCTGCACATGCAAAGTTATTTTGGACTAGGCCAAGCACCACCAGTTGGCAGTATTTCAAGACAGTCAACGTAAATGCCTGATAATACTGGATAATCAAAATATGTAAGCGAATATAGCTGGCCGAGAGGAATTATAACTGTTCACTACCCAGAAAAATTATGGAATTAGAGGTGATATTGACGTGATGAAAAGATAGTTACTTAGAGGCAATTAGCATATCATCCACTGTATGCTGTAAGTGGTTGTCTCATACACTGCTGTCTCACACCAACCGCAGTCAAACGTCCCCCACGAGCACCATTGAAGGGAAAACCAGGTCAATCCAATCCGAAAATTCTCCGCTACTTCGACCAGTTCGAACGATCAATATTTTATTTCCAAAATCTTCCCAACAATCTAGCAAGCTCCCGACACAACCCCTATCTCCAGCTCCTACACCGGTGCAATTGGCAGTACATACGAGATAGTCCGCACTCTACTCACTATAGATTTCACGAAGACATTCTAAAATTTCGACAAAAGCGAAGCCACAATAAAAAAATTGTAACCCGAAAAAGAGGGGATTGTTAAGTTTGTGTTCGCCCGAGTTGTACAGTCAGGCCGTACAAATGACAAGACATCGATGTTTCTCCCGCAGTAAAACAAAAAGCTGTGTTCAAGTCGTACAGGGATCACTCCAATTGAAGTCCTATGATAAGTAATTACCTACCTATTACAACGCTCCCCAGTATTAGGGAAAGTGGGTTTTGAATGAGGCGCACAAGCCATCCTGCGTTTTATACAGATACCTAGGCCAGCCATAGCTTGACCGGGATTATGGGTGTTTGGGTCCATGTGATAAGGGCTCACCAATTGAGACCTGGAGCAGTGGTTCGATTCAACTGGCAGTTCGTGCCCATACGGTCTAGGCCTAGTCCATGCATTGTTAGGGATTCCACGAACGGTTTCTGATTGGCAACCACCCCAGAACCCGTCCCCTCCAATTCTCACTTGGTCCTAGCTTGAAAATAGGAACGCCCTAAGGTATGCTGTAGAGACTCGTATTGGCTAGGTGTGATGCGTTATCTCCGGCAGTCATATACTTTGGCCTCTCGCCGTGTGACAGTTCAAAAAGGCACTGTCGTGGCGAAGCAACCACCTATCCAAGCATGAGGCTGTGGTGAAGCCTCTTATTAAGCGTCTCTTCAAGTTTGAGGGAAAAGTCTACTTCTCGTCGCCAATGAAAAAGGGCGGTCGCAATCAATGAACACCACTCCACCAGTTCAATTGAGGACTGTATTATAAGGTTTACCAGTGGGCGACTATGACTCTGATAGTATTGAGGGCAGGATCGGGGCTGTAATAGATATCATACCTCTATCAATCTGGTCATCAACTAGCCACCAGGCCACCTAAGTTATTAAACGGCACGAGAATTGAATCGGAGTATATCGATCAGGCCAAGGGCTCGAAAGCTATTCACACAAAATGTGAAACAAAACCCCCAAGTATGGCCACAGGTTACAGAGCCTTCAGCAACGAATCGTCGGTAAATCACGATAGGGTCGTCTATAATGCAAATAATTGATTTTTTATATTTTGAAATAGATCATTATCAACGGAGGGGTTATAATATGCTCTAGGTGGTGCTTCAGACTTCGCTGATTCATACAACTTGCAACATAGGTAACGTGACTACATGTCAGACAACTAGGTCGCAGGTAGAACAATGTACCCCTTGGGGTGACTGTATTATAGGCCTACCACTATATAAGGAGAGGAGACCTCCCTCATGCTTGAGGAGGGGGCTCAGGAATCAATGATATTAAGCCCTACCCCTATACTGCACCCTAACTAATACCTAGCTGCTACCCTGTGTAACCTATCTTCACTCTGGAGCCTCCTCCACTGACACCAGGGTTATTACACAAGCATGGGAGTGTGACGGAATAGAAGTCCCAAGGCATAGCATGATATATTAAGTCTTTGTGAATTGCCTTCGTCTTGTTAATGGTTTCGTATAAGTGAAAGAAGCTCCTGTGATCAAAAATTACAGAAATGTGTGTAGAACATGTGTCGAACTGTATCAGTGCCCTCTAATACTAACTGAAGCATTTATAAGAAGGCATTGAAGGCTAAAGCCCCATGATCGGATTTCTGTTCTGGGTTATTACCAATTTTTTTTTGGAATAGTTAAACAAACCTTGTTAAGCATGAACTATAATCCTCCGACCTAGGTATAATTAGCTTCACTAATTCCTTTTCACTCTATATCTGAACCTTTTAACCGGGCTTCACTATTGCTTAACTCCAACAGAGCATTAATATGGAATGTGCTATGACTATAAAAACGGTGAAATTGCGTTGTTGATTGTAAACACGCATATATTTGTAGTGTCAGTGGAGGAAGCTCCAGAGTGAAGATAGGTCACAATAGGGTAGCAGTTAGGGCGCAGTATGTGGGTAGGGCTCAATATCATTGATTCCTGAGCCCCCTCCTCAAGCATGAGGGAGGTCTCCTCTCCTTATATAATAGTACACTTTAAGGGATCTAGCGTTCTACTTGTAATCTAGTTGCTTAACACTTAGTTAAGTTTGGTAACTATAACAGCCCTTTTCCAACGTTCTGGAATTGTAATATTTTGAACATTTATAACACTGCTTGCTAGAATCTCTTGTTAGGTCTTTAATATTAAGGTAGATTTAATTATATGTCCCAAATGCTAATTCTTATGCTAAGATATCTCCTGCGGGCTAGTCTTACATGCGAGGCATTTTCTTGGCTCAACTTCCTAATGTCTCTTCGTTAGTTCGACATGGCTGCAGATAGCGGGGGCCATAGATATTAAATTCGTTGTTCGTTTCTCATTACTTAGTCAATTTTCAACTGAACCACGTACTTGAGGCAAGACTACACAAGATTTTCGGTTTCAACGTAAAGACGCGGCACCCCCGTTGAACAACAAGAGAGCCTCAGATGTGAAGACAATTAGAATTGAGAAGGCAAGCGGGAAAGAGAGGCCTAGGCATGCTAAATAAGGCTGTAAGGTCTTGCAGAGACTAGAAAGGGTTGAGTAATCACTGAGACTCTGCTCCTGTAGTGTCAGGAGCCTTATAATAGGGGTAA
Organism: Xylaria sp. Z21; assembly: GCA_037356095.1. Taxonomy (NCBI): domain Eukaryota; kingdom Fungi; phylum Ascomycota; class Sordariomycetes; order Xylariales; family Xylariaceae; genus Xylaria; species Xylaria sp. Z21. The sequence continues at coordinate 69,030 of JBAWJX010000085.1, read as the reverse complement.
GTGATGACTATTGTTGTTGCGCGAAGTCCTCTAAGCTACCTTCCTAGGTGCCATCTAACTATATACAGTAACAGTCTCCTTTGTCTATATGCCCTGTGATAGTCTAACATGTAGAATATTAATGCGAATATGAATATCCTCTTAAGCTTCCGTTACAATTAGGGCACTTTGTGCAAAATAACATTAAGCATTAGTTTGTTGGCTAGATAATCAATAGCACCCCGACAAACGTGCTAGAGGATGAAGTTACTGGAGCAACGCTATCGGAGCCATATTTGTATATAGGAAGAGTCCTCCTTTAGCCGCTGAGAGGGCTCATGAATCGATGACATTGTGTCATGAGTCCCATTATAATTTGACCTAGTTGCTACCCTACGGCGATTTCAGCAGGCTGTATGCAAAGACTAAAATACCCATAAACACCGCTTTCGAAGAATTATCGGGAAATGCCCTTAGAGACTTAATACGAGCTTGCTGCCGGAACTCGGTATTCAACATCTCATATTGAACGTGTAGCTTAACTTCCGTATCTTTAATCACTGCTCTCATCGTACAACAGAGACTAAATAACTAGCCGCCATCACTCAAGGCATCAATTGCCCCTGCCCATTAGCAGTTAGCCTGAACCATAATTAAGCCTACCACTCGCTCACGACTTCCATCGGGGATCTCGCATGAGGCCAAAGCTTCGGCTCGATAGTAAGATCAACGTACCTTCAAGTCGTATGCACCCAAAGAAATTAGTAAGGCGTACAAAATAAGACGGGCTTTGATACCGAACATGATACAAGAGTCGGGATGTATCTGTAGACTGAGCACCAGAACACCGGGACGCATGAAAATGGGGCCATGCACAGCCTGCATACATGTATGTAACGTTGACCAGCCAATCACGGGGGTGTCGCTCTATGCAATATGCGAGATCTCATATTTGGAGTCGCTAATGTAAAAACTACATACACTTATATAGGTAACTTTAGATATCTTCCGTCCTAGATTCGTCAGTCACCTACAAAGTTAAAATGTCTTGATACGGTTTATGATTAAAAAGCCACCTACCTAGATGAGGGATTTAAAGCATGGATTTGGTCGGGGAACCGATAAGGTTTAGCGGCAGCTGAGGGGTCTGTCGTCAGCACCCTTTAAGTGGATTGCCAACAATAAGCACATCAACACCAAAACCAACGGCTCGTGACTCATAACAGTCGCGAGATCTTCAGGGCGGAGGGAAGGCCTTGGTTTAGCAGTTCAAAATATTTATTGCAAGGCTTCGCTACCAGGCGACTAGGTTACCCGTTTCGACCGCAGCCTTCGAAGTTCGTGCGACACGTGAATTACGCCTCGGAATCTACCGGATCACCTTTTCACGATGGCAACCACAACCTCCACCACTACGGCCATCGAGCTAGATGACCGAGGATTCACGGGATTGCAGCAGCGCGAGCCGGTCGAGGCCCCAAGAACCAACAATGAAAACGTAGATCCCGTCCTAGAAGCCTCTCGCTTGGCCGACTCGGATGTCCCAGACGGTGGTTACGGCTGGGTTGTTGTAACCTCTTGCGCTATCTTGTCATGGTGGACTATAGGAACAAGTTATAGTTGGGGAGTAATTCGGTAAGTATTAAAGGATCCCATTACGGATCCTCAAGCACAACTTTCTAGATCTATCGCGACTTCTGCTGACTTTTTTTCAGTACGTTAAATACACCCCCTTTTAGTGGACTTACTGGATTCTTCCAAATAGGCAAGATTCGATGCTTATACGTAGTAGAAGGTGCTTTGGTTAAAGGGGGCCTATCAACACCCGCGGTGCTGTCCTTTGTTGGAGCACTCGGTCCGACACTACTCGCGGCCGTAGCTATTCTGAATTCCCGCATCATGCGCATGATCGGCGTGCGATATACCGGCATGCTAGGTGTTTTCCTCATTGGACTCGCTGAAATTCTGGCCGGCTTTGCTGTGAAAAGCGTCCCCGGCCTATTCGTTACGGAAGGCGTCTTGTTGGGACTAGGGTTTGGGTAAGAAGATCCGGCCTAGGTCACCTTATTCTCTCGCTAACCCATTCACAGACTTTCGTTTATAGTGAGTCCGTGATCTTCGGAGTGGCGCTCGTCAATTTCATGAGAATTGCTGCTAAGGGGCTTCTAGGTCACATCAAGCACACCGGCCCAATACTTCAGCAAGAAACGTGGCCTAGCCAACGGCATTGTTTTTGCTGGCGGAGGCTTGGGCGGCGCTGTTCTCAGCTTAGCACTAGATCCGCTGATCAGACTCGCTGGTCCGGCTTGGGCCTTCCGATTTCTTGGTCTCAGTACGCTTGCTACAGGGCTACCTGCTGCGTGGTTTCTCAAAGAGCGCACAACTGTCCGTAGGGGAGGATTTGTCGAATGGTGAGTTGTATACTCGAACTCTACTCTTATGACTGAATGCTGACGGATATTAAGGCGTCTATTCAAAGACCCCAACTTCGTCTTTGTTCTGATTGCAGGAGCTATTGGAACCTTCCCTCTCCTCGTACCCCCGTTCTTCATTCCCCTATTTGCTAATGCTATCGGCCTAAGCTCCGCCACGGGAGCTGGTCTGCTGGCTGGCTTCAACTTCGCGTCGGCAGTAGGAAGAATCCTTAGTGGTATCTTGTGCGATAAGATTGGCTCCCTTAACGCCCTATTCCTCGCGCTCAGTCTGGCGGCAGTCAGCATGCTCGCTGTATGGCCGGTATCCACGAGCCTGGCCCCGTTAACAATTTTCAGTGTTGTTAATGGGATGGCGAACGGAGGTTTCTTCTCTACTATGCCGACGGTAGTAGGCAACTGTTTTGGCTCAGCACGGGTCACGGTTGCTATGGGTATGATAGTGACTAGTTGGTCTGGTGGCTATCTCTTGGTAAGTCACGGAAAGATCCAATTCTAAGGAGATGTTACTCATCGGCATGTGCCTAGGGTGCCCCTATTGCGGGATACTTGCTTGACGCATACGGCGGAGAAGACGCGGGTTTCCAGGCATACCGTCCTGCTATGTTTTATGCCGGTTCCTTGGCACTTGGCGCAGCCGGCTTCGTCGAGCTTGTTCGCTTCCGTTACAACAAAAACTTCTTTGCTAAGATATAAATGCGGCTCTTGTGCCGGCTGTTAGTTTGGTTGTGTTGGTATATATATCTTCTCTATTGAAATTTCAGGGGGTGATTCACTTTAATCGGGTAATAAGGCAGAATTACTGGAACATAGGTTGCTAGATCTCTACTTTCTACTGTTCCCACCTCACCTAAACCATTCGTGTTCTACTGCATACCGATTTACTAGTAGCTAGACGATATTTGTAACTAATGATACGTAGATGTTTGCCGAAATGATACTGCCAAACGAGACCTAGTTAGGTGCTCAACGCTCTGCACTGACTGTGTGTTTCCCCTTTAATTGGGACTCGAAAACCGGGCGTGACTGAGTGTAAACTGGATCCTTTAAATGATTATGGGAAATTTGAGGCTTAATTCGGGTAATTACCATAGACCCGTTTCAAAAAGTCGAATTGCAGGTTGACTAACAGAGGTCCGAAGCTTTGAGCCATTGACTGCTGAATAGCCTGACTGCCCGTATAAGGGCAACAGGTATTCTAGTAATTCGTTAGCTCCAACGCTCAAACGGAATCACCCTTCCTCTGTAGGTTCCGTCCGCAGAAGAAATCGCGATTTAGGGACGATATCGCGATCGCATCGGAGCTGCGAAGCCGAGCCGAGTCGGCGCTAGCGAGTGCCGACGTGGGATTTGAAAGCGACGATGCGCCATTAGGGGCTGGTCCTTATGTTTTTAGTTGGTAATTTCTCAGTAATTTGGCTGCTCCGGGTGTACATATCAAGGTAATTGGACGCATCGAGCGCGTTTGCGATCACATTGTCAGCATCGTCGGCCTGAACGACATAAACATGCCGTCCGGGTTGCGTGAGTCGCACTCGAAAAAACGACCGATGGCCGCCGCCCGCGCGGAGAAATTCCCTCGGGGAGCTCCGAGACACGTTAATTAGACCGCTCGGTGCTACTTCAAAGATGCAATGAAGAAACGTGGTGCGGGGGCCCAATACGTTCCCAGGCGCGTCTGAACACGACGATGAGACGTTGCGCTCAACACGTCAAACTTTGCATCGGAATAGCTTCGAATCCGGCGTCAATTTCATGTTAGCCTTTCCTTTGAAACGAGCGCATTTCTTCTCGTCGCGTTAGCCACATAACGGCTTTATGATGCCGAAGGAGCTCATTTTCCCAAGTCAGATCAAACCCACCGGCCACGCCAAGCACCATCTGCAGTAGTATCAACGTCTCGCTGAGCTCGTTACGACGCTGTCCGTTTTGCCAAGGAGAAGGAACAGCGCAACCGCATATAGTTATGCGATCCGAGCAATGTACCTACTACCTGGTCTGCACAACATCACACGACAACGTGACGAAGAGAAGATTCTAGCTTCCTCGGATACGGTTAGTTATTCAGCATCCTTATTCAGTAAGGCTGAGGTATATGCAGGCTACTCTATAATGGACTGGAATGTCATGTGAATGTTGTAATATCGATCAAGTCGTGTGCCCGAGGAACTGCCATGGCGCATTGGAGTGGGTGACGATGAGCATCACTGTGGAGTGAGGCTACATTAGCGCCACCCAGAGAGGCTTCGAATGCCCAGGGCAGAGCCGAGGGGTACCCTTCGGATGGCCGAGGGCATGGCTATGGCCTGGCACAGTGGGGTAGCGGGCAGGCATCTTCGAATACCATGCCGGAATTATAGTAGGATTCGGGATGGAGGTAATACGGCGTTCAGACAACATCATAATACCTGATATCTAACCCACCCTCTGTCAAACTTCGTATAGCGAAGCGCAACATCATGTTGGGCTCCCTACAACGTTGCGCTTGCGATACCGGCGTATGTGCTAATAGAAACTAATCTACATTCCAGACCCCGATATCAACTCCTCGTTCTTCCCCCTCAGCAGTCGGTCGTGCCTTAGAAGGCTTGGCAATGTACGATAACCTTGTCTATAGCTTCCATGTAAGTGGGTTAGGCACTTATCTATGCACTAACCTGGCTTACCTTACGTACACATTGTCTTAGAACAAGGCAATATATTATCAGCATGTGAGTCTCACGGATAGATGAAGCCCCCTCCCAGCGATATGTGCAGTAATTAAGGAGTAAGATATTACTTGCATGCCTAAGGCACCATGCGACCGGCAAACATTTCTGCGGATACTGCATATCCCCACTGATTGGTGGCCCCTATACCTAACACCCGGTGAGCCGTACGTATCATGCAGAGCATACAGGTAGCAAGCCGTCAGACTCTTAGTCATCCAGAGTCCAGCAGTCTGGGGAAGGCATCCTAAATATAGATGCCGCCGCCAGAGCTTGACTGATCACTTGGTAAGGTTCGCCCTTGGCTGACCTAGGCCAATATTCTGGACGAGGAATTACTTGAACAGGAAGGCGATCGTCGACACTGACACCACGGGACACTTGAGAGGTAGCGGCGACGCTAACGAGCTCGACCGTGGCGTAACCGTTGTTAGTTCGTCGCTGGCAGATGCGACATCATGATAGATGCTAGGGTGCCAAGCAACATACACGTATTCCACCGACGCGGTACTGCCGTACGGGATAGGAAGCTAAATATGGTAAGGCCTATCTATCGCCAGAGACGACACACGATGATTACCTGAAGACGGATGTTTCCATGGCGACCCCCACCAATAACTGCGCTCTGCATCAAAGTGTTTTAGTGGCACCGACGTCTTGGCACAGAAGTCATTCGAAGACGCCATCGCCAATAGCCGACGCGGTCGCACGGCAGATGATGGGGTAATCAGGGGTCCATGCAGCGAGATTGGCCGAATCCCAGCGACACAGCGCAAGTAGCAAGGCTCTCCTCAAACCAGGGTCTTAGATAAGACTTCCTGCGCGGCTGCACGTCATCCTTGATTATTGAGCGAACAACACGAGATGGCTGCAACTTCGAGTAACATCGTCGAGGACCTTGCTGGATGCATGGTCCTCTTTTGATGGGTAGACATTGCGAGCTTCCTTGTCTGGAAGGTCGTTGCCGCTGTCATCGATCTCACAACAACGAAAACCGTCGTGAGCTCAGCTTGCCCTGACGATAAATAGTCGCGATGTTGTCGTCGTCGAGAAGATTGGAATCCTGCCCCAGCAGACCAGACACTTGGGAAGCTCCTTTCCTCTATAGTCATACTCGTCGCGCAATCTTCCAAAGCCATCGTCAATATGCGTTCTGCAGTGCTCTTGGGCTTGGTTCCTCTGGCCTTCGCGGCTCCCTCAAAGCGGGCTTCGCCTGCGCCTCTCCACGTCCCGCGTGACCTTGGTAACAATCTGGTCGAGGGCAAGTACATCGTCAAGCTTTACGAGAATGCCGCCACGGACTCTCTTCGCACGACAATGACCACCATGGCCGCCGATGCCGACCACGTCTATGACGTCCCGGGCTTTAAGGGGTTCGCTGGTGCTCTCACCGCGGAAGAGATCGAGACCCTACAGAACCACCCTGATGTAAGCTCGATAAAGCCTTGCTCCGCACTAACAATCGCTAACGGGAAAATGCCCTCATAGGTCGAGTTCATCGAGCAGGACTCTATCATGAGCATCAATGCGTACGTGACGCAATCGAGCTCCACGTGGGGTTTGGCCCGTGTCTCCCACCGTAGCCGTACTGCTGCGGGCTATGTATACGACGAGAGCGCGGGTGCTGGTACCTGTGCGTACATTGTTGACACTGGTATCTTCGTTGCCCACGCGGTATGTGGCTCCGACACTCGGCATCGGTGATATTTCACACTTACACAGTCATAGGAATTTGAGGGCCGCGCTACCTGGTTAGCCAACTTTGCCGACAGCTCCAACTCGGACGGTAATGGACACGGCACCCACGTGTCAGGCACTGTGGGCTCTAAGACCTACGGTGTGGCGAAGAAGGCCAATCTGTATGCGGTCAAGGTGCTGGACGCATCCGGATCCGGCACGACCTCCGGCGTCGTGGCTGGAATGAACTTCGTGACATCGGACGTGAAGACCCGAAGCTGCCCAGCCGGCGCTGTAGCTAACATGTCGCTGGGCGGTGCTTCCTCAACGGCCATCAACAGCGCTGCACGCGCTATGGTCGCCGCCGGTGTATTCCTCGCCGTGGCAGCCGGCAACAGCAACACGGATGCCGCCAGCACGTCCCCCGCCGGCGAGCCCCAGGCCTGCACCGTCGGCGCCACCACGTCGGCCGATGCCCGCGCTTCGTTCTCGAACTACGGCAGCGTTGTTGATGTCTTCGCTCCTGGACAGGACGTCCTCTCAACCTGGAACAATGGCGGCACCGTAAGTGACTCACTTAGCTCCTTCTACCCCACCCTACCCTACCTCCCTCCCCCCTTTCCCCTGCCTTTCAACAGTCGGGCTTATGGAGACTAACACCTGCTATTCGTCTAGAACACCATCTCCGGTACCTCCATGGCGTCACCCCACGTTGCCGGCCTCGGCGCCTACCTCCTGGCCCTCGAGGGCCAGAAGGCGCCCCAGGCCCTCTGCGCTTACATCGCTTCCATCGGCACCTCTGGTGCGCTTAGCGGTGTTCCCAGCAGCACTGTCAACAAACTCGCCTTTAACGACAACCCCAGTGGTTAGAGATCTTGACCGGTAAATCGAAGAACTTGTCGCTCGGCATTATCTTGGTGCATTAGCGTTGGGTAAGACGGTATCTTGGAGGCATTGAACGGATGGATAGTTTGGGCCTGGCTGAATTACGTCGGCGGTTATTAAGAGGATGGCCTACTCTTGGATTATATGTAGTTAGATTAACTGATAACAGATACAAATATCCATGAGATAATATACCTACATAATGTTATTTTGATGATACACTGGTGCTTAAATAGACTACTCAGAGTCTAATTGTATGCGACCAGGAAGATGGACGGCGGACTTAGCGAGGACCGCCGACTGTCACAGTGAACAAGACAGGATCGCCTGCGTTCACCTTTCCTGACTGGTCATCCCCGTCATCGGGCTGCACGTCGTCGTAAGCAAAGGCGTACCCCTTCTTATCCAAATTAAACTCGTGAACGAGCCGGGCATAGTGATTTGTCGGGTCCCTGCGATAGAACGTGTGCGGATGAGAAGGATGATCATCTGCTTCTAGCAATGAGGATCTCACAAAGGCCGCCGCAAGCCTGGGTATGATGGCATTGCGTGTGGGCGAAGGACCAGTGGTAAACGGCCCGCTATTGCAGCCCAAGATGTCGGCGGTGTTGGGCTTGGTAAACACTTCGTCGCCGACTCGTATCTCGTTCCCTTCCACTTTTGCGGGAAGGATTCCGGCCGCAGCCTGCGTGTTGATCTTAAGCTTAGCATCACGCGCAAACTGCGCCCATACCTCCTCCACATACGGCTCAAAATAGCCGTCAAAACTAGCCCCGACGGCACCTCCATGCGTCGCGTTGAGGATACGCAGGGCCTTGCCATCCCTCTCGACAACGAGCTTATCCCAAGGCCGACCGTCCTTCCTCGCCTGCTCGCGCAGCGCCTCAGCCAGCCGGTCCAGCCCATCCGCCGCCATGCCCGCGACGTCCTGCTCAGGGCCGCCCGCCGTCTTGAGATTTATAGCGATGGGCAGCCGCGGCACGAAGTCCACATAGCTGATGTTGGCGTACAGCTGCGCGTCGTTGAGCGTGAACTCGCAGAAGCCGAAGTCGACCGCGGCGTTCGGGTCGCTCGGGTTCAGCACGCTGGGCTCGACGAGCGCTGGGCCCGGGTTTAGCAGGAACGTGAGCCCGCCGCCGTCCCGCGACACCCAGATCCGCCCGCCGGCCATCTGCGGGATTTCCACCGTCACCGTGTTCCCCGGCGGCCCGAGCGGGATCGCGCAGTCCTCGCCGAGCGGGGACAGGATCCCCGGTGGGTTCTGCGGGAAATAGAGGCCCTTCCCGTCGGCTTTTAGGATGCACCGTTGCCCGCCGTGTTGCAGCGCAATACCGGTAATATATGCGAAAACATGGTCGGAATCGGTGTTGTTTCGTAATGCAATTTGTAGTGAGTCCGGCATCTTGTTTGCTCGAGCCTGTATGATTTATGGGTAGTGTGATTTGCCCTGAGTATGTAATTTTTGTTTACAATCTGATAATGTCAAGGTGAAGAGAAATGACTGGAGGTGGCTTGGAAGAAGAAAGCCATGTCTCAGGCAAATGGCAAGTTGTTTGAGTCTTTTTCATCATTTCAAGTTTACTAATGACGTATTTCTTCTATCCATGGCAGAGGCGGCTGTCTGCACTAGTGGCGGTCGGTGGATAGGTTAGGTAGAGTCTTGCGACCTGGGGAAATCCTGCATCAGAAACAAGGCATAGAAAGAAAACAACGAAGGAAATAATATTTATTCGAAGAGTCTAATGGATTTCATGCTACAAGGTTTGAGGGCATCTGGGTTTCTTAAGTTGTGATACCTTTATTACTCAGCTGACACTTTACACTAAGCTCGTGGGGTTAGTAGTCATGAAGATTGGAGATTCTGCGATTCTTTTGTTGATTTGTATAACGTACAGCTGTGCCTATATAGACCAACGCAACCTGTAATAACGAGACAAGGCTTGGCGAAGAAACATACATTAGGACAGGTAGTTTATTAGAAACTTCTAAGTTATAAGTAAATTGAGAGGACTAGAACGGAGGAGGAATAGTATTGTATTGTATGCTCGACCAGCGAGGGCCTAGGTGGCCAGCCAAAAGAGTGTGTTCAAGGGTAGGTTCTAGTGGTGGTGTGACGGCTAGCTAAATTATCCTTATATGCCCTGGTCCGTTTGCAACCCCACAAAATGTTGTGCGGTTATGTAAGTACTAACTGCATCGTAAATCCATGTGGGGGTACTTTGGGTAAGGTGTCAAACCATGTAAGCGGCACGAGTGTCCACTACTAATAAGCATCCACTATCTGTCCACTATCTACGTACTAAGTAGATTCGGTGCTAGTTAACTATCGCGTGGTGGATCCTACAAGTACTCTCATAACTCTCCGCATAGACACTAATAAAAATAACTGTCGTCTACCTAAGCGATTCCTGGACCCCTACTAGGCTACTGGTAGTAGCATGTTTTATAAGAGAGTGGACTCACCCGGAGAATCGTTGGAGTGTCTCGAACCTATCCCGTCCCATCTACGCCGCCCGTCGATCATGCGCGTACCGTGATGATTTTGCCGCTCCTTTATCATCTCCAGTCGCTCGATTCCGTGAACCGCTAAGGGCCTGCCTCTTATCACCGACCGACCATAGCGTCAGATATACGGCCGAAGATTTGCTTACGCCACTGCTTTCTCTCTTTAACACTCCGATTTCCTCTTTTCACGTACGATGGCACGACATCTTACCGTTCTTATCACTATAGTGGTAGCTGGATTTATACTCCTGTCTTTGACCACTTCTAGTCTTGGTAGCATACGCAGCGCACCGAAGATTGTGAACGATGCGCTGGACCTCCAGAGAGATACGAAATCTCAGGGAAATGAAGACTTTGGGGCTTTATCGGGTGGTATTCTCGAGGGAGGCTCGATAGCACCGAAGCTAGAGAATGCGACCGCCAAGTATGTCTCCTCCCTTTATGACTTTTCTTGTCGTTCTACTGTCTACTATTCCTGGGCTGTTTACTGACTATACATATTTATATAGAGCTGAGCTTGGTCGCGCCAGCTGGAGGCTCTTCCACACGATGATGGCCCGTTTCCCCGAGAAGCCCACCGAAGAAGACTCGCTCGCGCTCAAGACCTACATCAAGCTATTCGCACGATTATACCCCTGCGGCGACTGCGCTAGTCATTTCCAGAAGTTGCTCAAGCGGTTCCCTCCTCAAACTAGTTCGCGCAACACCGCGGCGGGCTGGGCCTGCCACGTACATAACCAAGTGAACAAGAGGCTTGAGAAGCCCGAGTTCGACTGCACTAAAATTGGCGATTTCTACGATTGCGGATGCGGTGATGACAAGAAGGCGGCTGGAGAGGCCGGAAAGGCCGGGGCTGCAGAACTAATGTTGGATAAGAAAGAATAAGCCCATCTTAATTCCTAAGAAGTATAGAAGACTCGTCCTTGGTGAACATTGGCTATTCGATGCGCGCATTGTGTTTAGAGGTATGGAGTTCCGGCGGCTAGATTGTATATTAGAGCGAACCTCATTTTAGCTGGCCAAATGGGATTGTATAAATCGTCCATTAATATTCCCGCTGTTTGGAAACACTTCGTCTTTGCTGAACTATTCAACGAAGAGGCATACCGTACTGTATCGCATTTACGAAAAGTACTGTATTGAAATCACGTGACTCGTCAATCCGCTTGTGGGGCGACTTCGGTCGCCAAGCCGAGCTGGCGGGTGCTGGGCGAGGCTGCGCGTCTAAGCTGCCTGAGCTTGATGCAATCCAGTATCCAACAATCCAGAGCTCTCGTAACGGAGCTACCCCATACCATCTTTAACCGCCATATCGACCGGAACAACGAACTTTCCTCGCCACGATAAATCCATTCCTCACCCCCGTCCGCACATCTCCCACGACCCGCATTTTCATATCGTGAATCAAGATGGAGTTCACCACGACAGGTGCTTTGAACGAAGGTACGGGCCGTTTGAGCCTTGGGTAGCTCCCTCGTTCGGGTCAGGGCTGACGATGATGTGACTAGATGGCATCCATGTTGATATGGACAGACTGAAGAAGGGCGAGGTCAAGTATGTTTATGGAGGCTGTCTTTGAAGCAGAGCACTGACATCATTCCAGCCTAGGTACTTCGATGTATGCACGATCCGGCCGGACTCACATAATGACCGTTCCGAACTTGTGAACTGACAAATAATAGTATGGCTGTAACATTTAAGAATGGCGTTATCTTGGGTAAGTCTAAGATGCTATCTGTCCACCGTTTATTGCGGATATGTTGCTTACGGCCTCCGTCTATAGGCGCCGATTCTAGAACCACAACTGGTGCATACATCGCGAACCGAGTCACCGACAAACTCACACGAGTGCACGACACAATCTGGTGCTGCCGATCCGGATCGGCTGCCGACACACAGGCTGTTGCCGATATTGTACAGTACCAGCTAGGCCTATTTGCTATGCGGAACGGTAAACCGCCAACAACACAGACGGCTGCTGCCATTTTCCAGGAGATCTGCTACTCCAACAAGGACCGTTTGAGGTAGGGATACTCCTGCTCTATACATATAGATCCGCACTCCTATGCCATGTGCTCACAGTCACTCTTTCATAGTGCGGGTTTAATCATCGCCGGCTGGGACGAGCGTCACGGCGGCCAGGTCTACTCGATCCCATTAGGTGGCTCTTTGCACAAGCAAGCTTATGCAATTGGTGGGTCGGGTTCAACATATATCTACGGTTACTGCGATGCGCACTGGAAGGAAGGTATGGAAGAGCAGGATGCAGTCAACTTCGTCAAGGGTGCCCTTCGTGAGGCTATCAAATGGGATGGTAGCTCTGGTGGTGTCATTCGCATGGTAGTTCTCACAAAGGATGGCGCTGATCGCCACCTATACCTTCCGGACGAGGACTACAAAGTGCGGCATCAGTAGATGTGTCATGTGTTGAGTAGGGTACATGGCAGCGGAGACGGGAATGGTGATAGACGATGGATCTTCGCCGGCATGACGTACCGGGCCATCTGTATAATACCACGATCCGACATGCTCTCCGTGGCAATTAGACTTACTCGCCACAATTACCCAGTAATGCTTTGCCTCCTCAGATTCTATGTCTACTACGGGCGGACTGAAGATATCTGTGCAAAATAATGGACCTGCGTCTGGGGAGACCCTGCCTCCCTTTCTACTTGCTTACTCCTGCATCATCATGTCTTGGCTGCATGCGCACACCATCAAGCGGTGAGTAGCAGCCATGCTCGCCTGTCCTGGAACAAACGAATAGCAGGCCGTAATCCAATCACGATTTTCGGGTATTTTCGCGCGGGATGCGACAAGATATTATCTGAATGTGGCGTGCGGGAAGCCAGGTACCAGGGACTCAGACATATGGCGTTCATGTTGCAGTATTGAGAGTTTGTATTTACACTCGCATGTGCAGCAGCAGGTACCCAATATCAATGATATTCAGAGATGGGATCAGTCAACCGTACATAGTACCTAGCGCGATGATATCGTATGGGTATTGGGTATCTGGTGGGGAGCCACCAATAATAGGCAAGCGTACGACTGCCGATACCAGAGCTCTGGGAAGAACGCTAAGGTACCTACAGATGGTTGCGGAATTGTAGCGCCAATATGCCATCCGAAGTAGAGATCGGACAGGATAGGATCTTGACGTCGTCATCCCTCGCTAACAAGGGATAAATCTGGCAGCGTAAATGTAGCATTGCAGATACCTACATACATAGTAAGGTAAGGTAAGTGAAAAAGGGGCAAGTACATGTAATGTGGTGTTTGCTGTTGTGTACGCAGCTTGCCACGTCGTCGGGTTCGCTACCCTGCTACTACCTACGTACTCTTCAGATTGAAGTTTCATGCCATACACCTACCTGTATGCGCGCATACGGCGTAAATTAGGGGTTTATGTTGTGCAGGGTTATCGGCAACGCAACAATTCCACCGGCATCGCTATCCCGCAGGTAATTCTTACGGAACGTCGTCAGACCTAACCCGACAAAGACCACTAGTTGGTGGGGGCTGTAGAAAGGTTAGGTATTCTGGAACATCTCTCTGAAGAAAGAAGGTAGCATAGAAGGTCTTCCAGGTTAGAGTATAAGACAACGTGTCGTGTTAAGTATGTATTGGGTTTCTACCATGTAATGCGTCGCCGCCAAGACGTATCAAAAGGCCCGTTCTTCACATGCTAATCGCCCTGCTGCCAGTGGCTCGGATACTACGAAACCTTGACTGGAACTAGACAGGAAGAACCCGTGGGATACGAGACCCTGGGTGATGACTTGAATCGTGAATGTGGATATATATGAGAGCCTCGACTTCACGGTCGGGTCCCCACACAGGCTAATACCAAACCCATAATTACCCAGGACAGAGGCCCAGGGCATAACCTCAGCTCGCATCTTACATATAGAGATATAGATATATCATCGTCTAACAGACGCTTGATTATCAAATCCCACGTTGTTTATATTCTGTATCTGTATATTCATATATACCAGGCTCTCTGTATCTTTATATGTGGACATAATTTTTCCATGAATTATATTCCAAGCTCACGGTAGCGACAAGGCTGATTTGGGGTTTTACAATCGAACGTGCTGAGTGGGGGGTTCAACCTGTATACCACGAAATCTTGTACAAGTATAGTGGGTTTAGGTGATGAGAATAACATAGACGATCATTTAATAAGGCAACGGTTCTTACCTATCAGCTAGCTGTAGGTATTTCTCGAGTGTAATTACCTGAGCATCTTCCCCCCTTGTCACCCCAAGCTTGACGGTAGAATCTAAGAGACAAGTATATAGACAACTGAATCTTAACTTGCCTGGTTCTACCTAACCTAGCACACTTATGGCAAATAAACTCACAAGAGTATAAACCGGCTTGTTGTAGGTTCCGCGCCTTCGTTACGGGCCAATCAATTCGTATATCTTGGAGGTCACCGCTAGTCAGTGCCGCCGGTATAGGCCTTTTCGCCTTTAGGTAAGTAATTAGTTAGTTTAGTAACAGACGCAAGGCACAGGGGTCGGCAGCTTCAATCTTCCCATTCTTCTGGAATAGCGCAATCCCACGCCCCATCAGCCACGAACCGCGAACCATGGGAAGCAAGGCATCTTTCATAGGTTGAGGAGAGATTATGGATGAGATAGCGAAAGGCTGGCCACTGCGCCCAGGGCAGGGCTCTGTGGACAGGTTATTATAGGCCATCCCCAAAAACACGTGCGGGCACTCGCAGCCCGAAGTGGATTTTGGGACCTGGTATAGGCATTCTTGTCTGGCGATCTGTCAGACTAGTTGGGTGTCTGGACTGTGCCTGGACTCTTTTTCCGATAGGCTATGCGTCGATGGAGAAGGAGAACAGCTTGAATCAGACTCCCGCCCATCGGTGGCTCAGGAACACGTCAACAGGCCATCGATTTTCCTGTGCCTCCCACCCCCTTTTGCCCCCCTCCCCCCAACTACTACACACAGTAGTTAGTTACTGCCTGTGCGCGCTTTGCGCACCCTATCTGAATAATATTTGTATAGGCCGGCCCCCAAGATCGGCGCCAGCGCAGATTCTAGCCTTTATCTCTCTTCCTCATTTTCCTCGGCCTGGTCGCATGTTCTGGGTATTCCGGTAGTCGCCGTTGGTGTGTCCTTGGTATACGGTGCTTTCATAAAATACGTTATCACTGCGACTTTGGGTGTTTTTGTTGTCGCTGTTCATTTCGCTATCGCTTCTTATTCGTGCTCCGGCGACTGGGACGCGATAAGGAGGGCCGCACATGCGAGACCAGACCAGAAACCAGACCAGAGCACGAAAGGATCTTGGTACATCGTTTTGCCGCTGGTAGATTTAGTTGGGTCCATCCATCCATTTTATGTCATATCTGCACCTCGCAGCCAACTAGCCCGCACAAACCTGCTGGGAAGACATCATTTATCTGCCATCTGCCTCCGACCCCTCGCTCTACTTACATCTATTGTGATTTCCCCCGCCCCCTTTCTTTGTTGGATATTACCTACCTATATATATGTGAAGAATATTGGCTTGCTGTTTATGTGACCAATTTTACGTGGTCTCGATTGATACCGGCCTACCTAGAGGGGGATCTACCTAGTCTAAGTGAGACCCCTACCAAGCTATAGCCCTGTAGCTTGCTCACTACGGCACCTAAGAGGCTACGAGGTACGTGCTATTACCTAACCTGCTGTTCTCGTTGCTTGACAAGGTACCATTTTTAGCGCACCTTGGGTCTGCTTGGGTACTACTTCAGGCACCGGCACCCCTGCTAACGCACCTGGCATCCCATTAGATACCCACTAGCACGTTCAAGCTTCTCGCGCTCGCCGCCGCCACCTTCCGCAAATCAAATCCACTCGTCCCAACCGGCCAGCTCTAACTCTACATAGTACCTAGTTATTACCAATATTCTCTTCCTTTGTTCCTCCCTCTCCCAAACCCTCTGTGCTCTCTTGGGTAGCAAAACCTTCCTTTCCTCGGAGCCACATCATTGCGCCGACCACAGCACGACATCATTCCCTCTTGACGTCGTCGTCTGGCACGGCGAGTCGCACGCATCTCCCCCGTGTCGACATCCCCCCAGATACACGCAGGCGCGCGACGACCCCCCACCTGCGCTGCTGTGTTGTCATCAATCAATCAGTCGACACCCAAGACCTGGAATATTGGCAGGGTTCGATCGATAGATAGGCGACCATCCACTGGCACACTGCACCTTCGTGTTTTGTGTCCCGACACCCTCCGCGCGCGGGCATCCTTTTCTCTCTTCGCAACTGACTTCGCTGTCACTGCACTCACTGTTGTTATTTGGGCGCGATCTTGGAATACTAGATTGACCGACCGACTGACTGACTGACTGACTGAACTACCTGGCCGCCTGCCTGTATCCGACATTCGCCGACTGTCTCCATCTGTACTAGACTAGCTGCGAAGCGAAAGGCGCATCTGCAAATGACCGTTGCCTTATCAGCATCTTAAATCTACCTCGAGCACTGGTAAGCAGCATTTATCTTTCCTATCTGCTTTGTTTCTTATTCATACGACGTCATCAGACGTACTCGATCTCTACACCCCGATTAACCCATTAATCCTGGTGTTGTCGCAACCCCAGCCACTTCCATTCCCCCTGTTGTGGTGACCTCGTCTCGAGTGCGTGCAAGTGAGAATGTCAGTTTGTCGTGATAGCTTTGAAAATGTGGTCTCGTCGTCGTGACGACCGTCCCGCGGGCTACTCTTGCACTTGGTTACTTATAAGCCGACATTACGCCTAAAATCCCAACAGCCACTGCCAACTCTTTGCTTGCTTTTGTTAGCCCATGTCCCTATTTGTTGGCGCAAGTAGGCAACCGGAAAAAAAAAATACAGCAACCCTCAGCCACATCATCAACCATCACCAGCGGCCTGCGCCAAGACTCATATTGTTCTTCATTCTAAATGATAGAAATGAGAACGCAATCTAGTGTTGCCCCAGTCATCTTGCGCAAGGAGCCTATTCATCCTGCCTGTTCCTTTTTTTTCCTCGCGTAACACAGTCTGCAACTGCCCAACCGGGAGTTGGGCCTGAACCAGACAATCATATTGTTTTTAGACAAATTGTCCCTGAGCATCATCGCTAACATCGTACTCAACTTCCGCAGTTTTCTAATATATTCTTCTGCCATTTTCATAAAGAAACGTTGCTATGGCGGCAATTGTTAATGACTTTGTCGCGGATCATTCACGATTCCACAATATGATAGCGTCATCAGCAATACAACACGAACATTCTCGCACTCGCGACTCTTCCTACCGATCGGAATATAGCAACCGGCCGCGTGAAGCGTCCTCGCATAGGACTCGCTCACCAACCTCTTCAGTATACCCTCGATCTTCCGCGACCCCATCAAGGCGGCCTCGGGAATCCACAGAAGCCGACATCGAGAGAAAACAGTCGTCGTCGATAGACGGCGCCTCGCGGATTCCTTCGCCACCCGATTCGTCCGCGTCAAACCCCCTTTCTGGTGAAGCGGTTCGGGACACGAATACCCTTGCTGATTACATGGCATCTAATGCACAGCATGCTGCGTCTGGAGTCGCTCCAGCCCCTGCCACAACACGACAACAGCCATCTCCTGAATCTAATACCTCAGATTCGCCTAATGCAGCATCTCCAGCTTACAACGCTTCCGCACCACAACGAGGTCATACTATAGTTGTCCGTGACCTAGCCCATATACAGAGTCTCGCGAGAGCCGATCTCATGAATGGTGGCAATGGCCCGGGCATCCTGAATGACCCACCCCTCCAGGCCATGAAGTATGAGATCAGCGGTATGCCTATTGGAGATATTATTGAGATGGTAGCCGCACTTTTAACCAAGATTACTACCACAAACGATTTACAACACGATGCGCTACACAGGAATGCGACACATCAACAAACAGCTGCTAATCATAACGACGGGGGCTCTTCGATGAGCCCGCTGAGCAGCTCTGTCTTAGCCTTCCACGGAAAGAATGTCCCCGCAATCACGATTTTAAGTTATTTAAGCAGGATTCATAAATATTGCCCTACGACTTACGAAGTTTTCCTCAGCTTGCTTGTCTATTTTGACCGAATGACAGAGCGGGTGAACACTATGGTGATGGAAGCAGAGGAAGCAAGGCGGCGGCCCCAGACTCGGCAAACGCAGCAACCACAGACTACTCCAAACGCGACTTCTTCTGCTACAACCACGGACGTTAATATGCGAGACGCAAATGACGAGGCAGAATACGATCTAGTAGACGATGACGATGAAGAGAGGGGGAGCGAGAGCAGGGCAGAGTCAGCCGCCTCTCCGGCGACATATTTCGTCGTAGACAGTTTTAACATTCATCGGTTGATTATTGCGGGAGTCACTTGCGCAAGCAAGTTCTTTTCAGATGTCTTTTACACCAACTCCCGATACGCTAAGGTATGTTATAATTGTCGTTGCTGTCATGGCGGAAAAGGTGATTAACCAAAACCAGGTCGGCGGCTTACCTCTCGCGGAGCTCAACCATCTGGAGCTCCAATTCCTTCTTCTAAACGACTTTCGCCTCTGTGTACCTGTCGAAGACTTAGAAGCGTACGCCACTATGCTTGTTGAGTTTTACGCACGCGAGGTTGTCGCTCAACGATCGCGCCCTACACCCGGAACGGATTGACCTAATACTTTGGGAGGCCGTTCACAATGATGGTATAATAGCTTCAGAACGCTATTACACGCACCCGCCCTATACATCCACCTACTATTAATCGTATCTAATAACAATATGCATTGTCCTGAGTTACTTCGGGCTCCTCGCTTGGCAGGGCGAGCGAGATGCTAAATTGTACGGCCTAGCAGAACGGAAAGATTGGCTTTGACTCGGGGTAGAACGCATGATTCACATACCTAGCGCTTAGACTGGACCAGCGGTGGACACCTTTTTTTTACGGCGCGGATGAATTGCGATATGGGTTTGTAGACTCTTCGGTTTTGTTTGATACCCGGATAGATTTCCCGTCGGGCCTGGAATTCCACACCTTTGACAAGATAATGAGGCCTACTCTCGGAAACTTGATCATGCTTATATTTATTTTGGGGGTTCTACGTGTGTATGGTTTATGGTGATATGGCCTAACGTGTCAATGGACAGCACTAGACCTTAGAGTATCTGGGTGTGTTAGATGGCTGAATTATTGAGTTTTCGTTCCTCTTTTAATACGTGAATCAGAGTTATGTTTTGGTCGTTCAAATTCGCGTAATCAACAAATTGAATCCTAAATTTCAACCTGAGGTGGACGATGGGACGATGGTGCATTAGATGATGCTCTAGGGTGAGCTGACGATGATGATGCTGCAGACCTCAAATGGGGAGGGACATGTGATGATGCTGACCATAGGTGAGGAGGGACCGGTGTCTCAACAGGTTTCCGTGGTGAGGAAGGGGAAGATGCATGCGACTGCTGGTGAGAGGTAGTGGCATGCGGTGATACCAGTGGCTTCCCAGGTGCATCGAGACGCCGCCATTCATTTACTACTGGCGTTGGTAAGTCCGGTCGACGAGGACTCACGTCACACCAGGGGGCTTGGGAAGTACGGGAATTCCCATCATCCACGACCTCCATGAGCATAGGCTCTTTCGTGAAACATCTCCGGGTTCTCGACGGATCGCTATCAGACTGACCGGGGAGATAGGTTTTTCATGGCCTTGCGAGGCTCCTCGTGCGGTTGTAAGGCCTTGTACATTTTGTGGAGGTTGTTCGCGTTATCGTTGAGTTGGGTGTTTGTCTGACCAAGTGCGATAGCTGTGGTTCTTCGAAGGGGTCGGGTATCGTCGTCGGGTGGCAGCATACCAGAGCCGGTTGGTGCAGCCGGGGTATCTTCCTGCCATCCGGTTGCTGCGGCTGAGGTATCTTCTTGCTATCCGGTTGCTGCGGTCGGGGCGTCGTCCTGCCATCCGGTTGTCGCTGCGGTCGGGCTCACCCGAACGAGGCCGAGCGAACGGCATTTATCGACGAATGGGCTAAATGGCTTATACCTTGAAAGCATCCTTTGTACCTCAAAACCAACGGGAGAAGTTTTCGATACCACATCATCGAAACCATCTCGGCAGAAGTCAAAGCAAGGCCGTCCAGCTTTCAAGAAGGTCCACTTCGAAGCAGTCAAATTTCAACAAGACCTCCAATTTGCCAGTATGGGTTGTCTGATTAAGAGTGATCGTGACGTTCGGGCGGCTCATCTTGGTAGACAACTCTTGGATATATTTAGCGCCGTCCATTCGTCTCTTATGCGCTAATCTCGCTCGTTGTCGGCGGCGACTCGGGGTTGCTGCCTCAGTTCATCGACCCTATCGGCGACAGGGAGTTGGACTAGCTGCCTGATGCCATCGATCTGTCTTCGCAGACGTGCATTTTCCGCAAGGAGCGCTTGGCGGCTTAAGTTGTTATCGGCTGCATTCGCCCTGTTTCTCTCCACCTCCAGCTGGTATTCCCGCTCAGCATAATTTTTAAGTTGGTCATAGGCCATGAACTGCGGTCCATTCGTTCCTTGATTCCCAAATTGGGGATTTTGATCTCAATAGGTCGGCCTGGCCCTCACTGACGTTTCCAGAAGGGGTGTTGCGGTGCGAAGGTAAGAAAACCTTCCGTATTCCTCCACATTATGGAATACTGCAGGTATGCTCTTGAGGCCTGAGGTAATAGTGTGCCCACAACAAGGTAAGATAGTGAAGCCGAGCGTTGTTCATCTTGCTCTCTGGTGACATGGCAAGGCATTTTCTCAGCAGTCTTCTCATTTCTTCTGTCCTTTCGCTCAGCGTGAAGGCTGGAACCATATCATACGTATGTGACAGTGCGTTGCTGGCTGCGTTGAATCTCCATCGGCATTCCATGATGCTCACATCTGGAAGGGGTTTCATGGGATGGAGCCAAGTGATCGAAAGATCACTCACATAGTGTTGTGCAACATGCGGGTCATCTGAAGATGGTTCGATTGGGGTTATCTCAGCGTTGTATAAGTATTTCTTCATCTCGACCAATGTTCTAGGTCGGAAATATGCAATCTGAGGAATGAATGTAACCTTCGTATTATTCGTGACAGGTGTCGCTAATTGTGACCCATTCTCTAGGTAGCCTAACGCAATAGGCTGGACATAAGGGAAAGCTGTTGATGGCCTTAGATGGTGCGAGGAAGTGATTATGGTTCCAGAGTTTCTGCACTTCTTGTTCCTCGTGTTCCTGCTTCGTTTCCCAGGGTTGGCCAGTGTATGTAGCCTGGAACAATTGCCTAGGGATTCATGAGCCCACCTAGACCTGCCACCTCTCCCGGCTGGACCTTGTCCCCTTAGTACAGCATATAGTAACAAGTTACAAAAGTTGCGAAATACTTAAGTATGCAATAACTGCTGTTTAAATTATATGTATATGTTATATAAACTTAGAATAAATGCTTATGCTGCAATTAAACAGATCCAAGCTACCAAGTTTATACCACCTCTAAAGGATCGTTAAGTAGCAGGGGACAAGGTCAACCCTCTATAAGCACATGCTGTAGCTCCTCTGCTAGGAGCCTACAGTCTTCCTCTATATCAAACGGGATACTGGCATCCGTTTGGATCTTTATTAGCTCATGGCCTAGCCAGTCTACCAGTATACACGCCTCGAAATAACTCATCGGAGCCTGGTTGACTTCAAAGTCCCTCCCATCGTCACCTTTGATGGTCCACACTCCCCCCAGGCCAGGTATATCAGCGTCTTGAAGAGCAGGAGGCCGCGGCATTCGGTTCTCCTGTAGTAGTGGCCGCACCAAAGCATGAATCTCTTCGTGTGACGTATCCGCTTGCGTCGGGTTAACTTCAACGGGTCGTCCAAGGTTGTCCCAGAATTGGCATCGTGGAATCCGATCCTTCGATCCCAAGAATCTATATGGTTTTCTCATGGATGATTTAATATTAATGACGACTAAAATCATCGATATTAGCGGTTATTCTTGCTGTACCAAGAGGCGAGTAGGTCAAGAATACTGGCGAGTGAGTAAATAAATGTGCTTACGTCTGTTGGTAGATCTATCGATTCTGAAGCTTGGGCCGTTGAATAGAGGCGTCCAAAACAAGCTTCCATCAAATTCCAAGATGTTATAATGCCGTAACTTGCCAAAGACCCAGGCCAAGGCTATATGGCCAAGTGCATCCTGCATTTTGCCACCGCCAACATCTGCGTGGTACCCGGCGAACCAACACTGCTGTAAGTGCATGTTTGTGTCTGAAGGTTGTCTCAAAACAACAGCGGGGAAATTCCAACGGTTTTCGTGCAGCGCAAGAGCTTGGAAAGCATAGTCAACGCCGCGGAGATCGGACCCAACGAAGGTCAACGACGTAGATGTTGGCTGACGGAGCAGAGCTGGCCAAGGAGCACCCATCGAGCTCACTGTATCCCATAAGGCAAGCGCCGTAACACGAACATCATACTTTACAAGGCTGTGCTCTTTCTCGAGGGCTTCACGAATTGTACGATCTGCTTCTGGAACTGCCCCCGCTGATGGAGTTAGCCCTGGAGATGCTTTCCACTTCCCATAGCCGTGATACTCTAATGCCACGGAACAGAACTGCAACACTAAACCACGACACTACCAAAAGTAGAACGCTGTCAAAGTTGTGGGCCTTGATCGTTTGCAGTTACTTATGTATAGGACCGTAACGTCTAACTCTTCTAGGAGAGCTACTCACCATAGGTCGCCAAAGGGTAGGTATCAGGGGCCCATGGCCGATTAAGAGGCATTTCGTGTCCGGCTAGCCATTCCTTGGATATTATAGGGAGACGGTATAAGCCCTTTTTCGTAAGGAGGCCAACCTTCTGGATCATGTCTGCAACACAACGCATCACGAACGCTCCTCTGGAAAAACCGAGAAGAACTATCTTGTCGTCTGCCGTTCGGTAGTTATGGCATACAAAACTGTAGGCTTCGAGGACTTTATCCTGGACCCCTGCGGAGCCTAGGTTAATAACGAGTTAGGGTAGGTAGGTATAACACAAAACAGACGAACCTATTCCGAAGGCATGCTTCCGCGAGTTTGACAGCCAGCTGCTCTCGGTAGAGGTACCAACGCCGGCTTGATACAGGACCACCTGGCGGCTTGCATTGTCGTCGCATAGGGATATACAGCGAGCGATCCGTGCGACATTGGTTGTGGGCTGAGGTTTGTAAGCCGACTTTGCGGTACCGTCACAACAGATTATGATTCTCATTCTTCCGTGTTTCGAGTCAGGTATAGTTCTGTCACGGGCTTCTAGGTACGAATGGCGACGTATAGGTAGGTTCCGAATACTTGTTGACGCACGAGGAGCCCCAACCACTACTGGATATCCATACACAACAAGCCCCTTTTTCCTGTACCTCAGGGGCGGAGGTATGTGGTCGTAGGTAGTCAGGATCGTGACAAGTTCCGATGGCGTAGGTACTAGTAAATTTCAAAGGCATCAATGAATAGCTAGGGTGGTAGGGAACCTCTATTTTGAACGTAATTATTGATGTGTTTTCTCCATTGCCGCAGTGGGAAGCTGCACAAGGTCGAATCCTGTAGTTCCTGCCAATCGTTGGAAGCGAGTAGGATTAGTATTGTTATACAGCACAGATAGCACTGAGTAAAGGAATCTACGCCCTCTGTGAGAAGGCCCTTAATCATAGGTACAGTGTGCCTCCTGAGATATGCTATAGACCGCAAATGAGATGGCGTACGACGCCTAGGCATGGCTATCTGCATGAAGGCACTAGATCCAAGCATTTTATTGGCATCATACAGAAGCCAGAGAAACACCCGCTTATCTCCTTAGTCGTTACATGTATACAGCGCCAACGATAGCTGATTGCCCCTTATCCTATCGCAAATCTGATGCCCTGACGGAATCTCACTATTCATCCTAGCCATCCATTGACACCTTCGAAATTTACTAGATCTGTATACTTAGGTAGTAGGGTATCTCTTGCCTGCCTGGTCAAGGTGTAATTACTGGGTCTTAATTAGGCCTTGTATCCTTATTAGATTACCGCATAGCCTCAGTTGATTCGTTTCTGCTCTAAAATCTTCACCAGATACTAAGGAGAGCATAATTCGGTACAGATCTGGAAAAAGGGTTGTTGATTACAGTAGGTGCAACCAAAATTAGATCTTGGTTCAAAAATATTGCGTCATAATCACAGCCAATTAAAAGGGGTTCCGAGAGTTTGACAGCTCGGCTCCAACCTTTCGGGTCCAGACCTTTGATCCTACCTACTGTTAGGTACTTCTTCTTAATCTCTATCATACTATTCAAACTTAATATAGACACTACCCATTACCAAGAACTATCTACGGTAAGCATCTACGACATTTGATATCAGCGCAGCTCACGGAGCACCGGAGTGGCTGTAGGAATCATCAGCGCAAAGAAGAATGATGTGCTGCGTTTAGATTAACTGAGTACATCTCTAGACTCTAGGCGCGGGCACAAGCCATACCCATATTCCGTCAAAGCTATGGACACATGTGCATCAACCTCTACACGACCTATTTCCTGTCGATCCCTCATCATCTAGGGGAGCCATCTTACCGCCATGGGGCAAAAACTGAGCAGAAACAGCGAACCACAAGATGCTTGTCCTTCCTATTCTGGCAGAGTCGACATTACTCGCGCCCTTGCTGAAGAGGGAGGGTATTCCACGTCTTTCAGTTACCGCCAGTTTTTGCCTTCACGTCCACGGGCTACGACCGCAGAGCCTAATCCCGACTTTATATCATCCTCAGGGGTAAGCACCAGCGACAACGGATGCCCGCTGTTGGAAGAAGGAACAGCCGCGAGTCCTGTGTCTGAGGTTGAGTGAGTTAACATCTTGCATACAAGCCCGCCCCATCATCGATTAACCGCCCTGGAGACCAACTTCCCTTCACGCCAATATTCCATATTGCCGCTTTTTTTTTTGTTGATATTATGCCATTACTTCGGCCTAATGCTGACCTGGGCAATATTATGGCCAATCTTCAGCGTAATATTCTTACACGATATCTATCAGTCTTGTGCGGTGACTTGGGCAACCAGGGACTCGCCTGAAAACACCTGGCTGCTCAGCCGTCTGCCAAGTGACGTGCTAAAGAACGTCAGAGGTTTCTACTTCGACCACCCCCCACCTATCGGCACGGGCCCCGTTCAAATCACCCTTAAGGAAATACTGTCTATTAATAGATTGACTGGACCGGCGGAGATACTTCTGGAGGAGGTTAAGAAGAAATGGGAAAAGAACAGACCGATCTTCTTTATAGCGCACGGCTTAGGCGGCCTAGTGTTAGAGCAGGTGAGATGGCTCGGACTCGCTACTCTTCCCTAGCACTATCGCCGTACTGACCCGAGCCAAAGGCTCTAGTGAAGTTAGGAAAAGACGACACGGATGGCCTCCTACGGGATATACATGGAATCATTCTTTTTGGTACGCCACACTTTCGCGCCGGGCTTGCTGAGTGGGCTCTTCTATCAGCAAAGGAGCTCGGGGCCCCATATAAGGGAACAATCCAGCAACAAGACTGGTCAGGGTGTGATGGGAATATTGAGGACATTGTTGATATGCAGAAAATTTTCTATGACATGTATACGGACCGCTCCAGGTCTGGCTATGCAGAGGGCATCGATATAATATGCTTCTATGGAGCGAAAGGGATTGGTGGAGCTGATGTGAGAGCAGAGCCCTACTTATTTCCCCAGTTTCCCCCGGCGATTGCTTTTATAAACCGATTTTGTAGTTTCTAACGGGGAATTGCTGATTTGACAGTTTCCTACAGAGAATCACCCCTGAATGGGCTGTGATCCCTTACTTCAGGATGGTTGGCGTCCCGGCTGACCATTTTGGAATGACGCACTTCGAGACCGAAGCCGCCCCTACTATGTTGTCGCGATGGATCTATGACCTGGAGAAAAATACACTCAAGCATAGGTTCAACTGGATGGCTGATACCGCTTACCGGGAAAGATATCGCAAGATCGACCCGACTCCCGTCAAGACGGTGGAAAAGCTTTGGCAGCCGAAGGAACTTTCCACGACTCGGAGGTGGTGGCGGGGCAAGAATCCATTCTATCTTATGCCGTGCCACGATCCGAACATGGAGTCACAGCCATTTAATACCCAGGATATACTCTTGACGTGGGGGACACGAAGGCCAGACGGATACTTGACGAGACCTGTGAATCCAAGTTTGCTGGAGCTCTCTGGAGTAAAAGAGTTATCGCTGTCGTACGATGAGATTGAATGGAGCGGCTACCGACGACCGCTACGATGGCAGCTAGAGGTCCTTGAGGAATGGGGCCGCCACGTGAGAACGAGATCCGTCGAGAGGGGCGAGGGGGAAAATCCGGGCAGGGAACACTATCAATTCCGCCATCTAAAGGCGTATAGCCGGCAACTGGACCGGGACGGGGGCCGGAGGGAGCGCGGCATTTATCTAGATGCAGCGCGAAAATATGGTGAAGTAGCGCAGGTCTATGTCGTCGTGGAAGCCTTGGGGGTGGAGGGTCCCCTTTGTTCTCCTGATAATGAGTATGTGTTTGCGTTCAAGGTGGAGGAACTGAGTGCGAATAAGAAAAGATAGCTTAGCGAAAGCTGTGGCACTATAAAAACGCTGACTTTATAGATCTTAGAGAGGGGAGATATACTTTGCCATATACTAAAGTGTTAGGATAAACAAGCCAGTCAATCGGAGTTGTGGTTGCATGCAGGGGAAGCCCGCATAGATGCATATTCATTGTTAAGTGGTATATTCCATACGTAGATATCCGGTTATCAGACAATTGCGTTTAGACTATGCTTCAATTCCCTCAAAAACTACCTAGGCAGCAACTCTCACTAAACACTAATAATATTGCTTGTGTCTTTCCCTCTCATGATAGTCTGCCGCCAGGTCATGACGAAAAGTGTCTGCATCGTTGGCAAGTACTAGTAGCTTTTGTGCAGCCCTATGACGTCTCTAACCAATAGCTCTAGGTGCTGGGCCATCTGGGCTTGTAGCGGCCAAGACCCTATTACATGATGCTGCGCCGGGGTCATTCAACGTCACTATATTTGACTCGCAGCATCGGATAGGAGGCTTGTGGCCTGCGCATAAAAGCGACAATGCTGGTCTTGTCCATCCTCTGATGGTCGCAAATCAAAGCAAGCATACCGTTCAATTTAGCGATCTTGCCTGGGGGGACTTAGATCTAGACTTCCCCAAAGCATGGCAAATAGGACGTTACTTGGAGCGCTATTTGAAAGCGTACGGAGGCGCAGATATACGATTGGGTCACAAGGTAGTAAGGACTGAACTGCAGGATGGTGGCTCTTGGAAAGTGCAAACATCCTCTGGAAAGGGGGAAGAGACTAGGGTCTTCGACTATCTGCTTGTGGCTACCGGCTTCTTCGGGAGTCCGTTATGGCCGGAAGGTATTCCCAAAGAAGGAGAGGTGCCGATAATTCACAGCAGCAAGTACCGGGATATCGAGAGCCTCTTATCGAAGGCTAGCAACACCAGTGACAAGGTCGTCGTGGTCGGGGGACAGATGTCTGGAGTTGAGATTGCTGGCACTATTGCAACTCATCTGTCCTCACTTATTCATTCACCGGGGGATAAGGCCGTCCACAACGCCGAACGGTTCACTATACATCATGTAGCACAGGAGCCGGCGTGGAAAGTGCCTCTCTTCACGTCAGCCAATGTATGTCTTCTCTCTAAAATCCTACATGCTTGTAACCCTCACTAACTAGGAGAACAGCCCGACACCCCAGCGCCTCCATTCCTACCATGTGACTTGCCTTCTTACAACTTAGCAGTGCGCTCTCATCCCTTAGTGAATACTCAGGGACATATTAGTGTCGACGCAGCTCGCAGATTTAACTCAATTTACAAAACTGTTCTGGGAACAGATCAGTCGGTCTTCTCACCGGAGACGAAGATTGATGGAGCACTTCTTGATAAACCGCCACTTCTCGCTGTTAGCATGCACTATATGGATTTTGCGCGCTCTGCACTTATCAAAATCCATAAAGGCCGGCTGTCGAATATCACAGGAACTACAGTCAAAGTAGAGACGAATAGCAACGAGGAATCAATAACCGACGTTGCTGCAGTAGTGATTGCAACGGGCTTTGATCCTTCTCCGTCAATATCGTTTCTCCCTCCCTCTGTCCTAGAGGTACTCTCCCACTCCCCAAGCCACCCAAATCTACCCGTCGCGCTGGCTTTCCATGGGACATACCACCCGACTCTACCAACTCTCGGGTTCGTCGGCTTCTATCGATCACCTTATTGGGGTGTCATGGAGATGCAGGCTCGCTTCGTTACACAACTTTTCCAAGAGCATGCGGACGGAAAAGCGTCTACTCGCTCTCCATCATTCCAAGCTGCACTTGCGAACGATGATAGTATACAACGTACACTAGCACTGCGCGATGACCCACGATGCTCTCAATTCCCAATGGGCGATTATGCATTCCTAATGCAGGAATTCGCGACAGCACTAGGACTGACGATTTCCCCGCCAATAGGCACTACGCCACCTCTCGCAAATGGCCGTCCTATGGACATTCTGACCCCGGCGCGATATGTCAGTTCAGGGGCCTCGGAGGCTCAGCGGGAGCAAGCCACACGGAGCTTAAAATCCACGTACAATACCGCCATCGCAGGTCTTACAGGGCGCGCTTTCATAGCAGCTGCTGTATTTCGCTCGCTGCTTGGAGAATGGATTCTTGAACGCGATCTCGTATCTAAGCTACCGAGTCATCCCTCAGGGCGGTTCGTAGGCACAGCCAAGTTCTTGCTACGAACGGGGACAGTGGATGGACAAGAGCACAAGTTTTCCGACTCCACAGATGCTCCTGATATGGGGCTCGAGTATCTCTACATCGAGGACGGCGAGTTCATCGCGGCCGGTACGAACATGCGGTTCCGGGCCACGCGGCGCTATATCTGGCGTTATGACGAGGCGAGCGATAGGCTAAGTGTTTGGTTTGCGCGAACGGACGACCAGGCCCGTGCTGATTACTTGTTCCATGAGCTGGAATTTATACCGCCGCCCTCCCTAGCGGCGGACAGCGAGAACGGGGACCAGGCGCAGAATCAACAGAATCAACCCCAGGGTCAAGATGACCGTTGGCGCGCCAAGGCAAGTCACTTATGTATACAGGACTTGTATGATGTGCACTACGAATTCCTATTCAAAGCTGTGAATCTGTCGGAATGGAAGCTTGGATACTCGGTACACGGGCCTAAGAAGGACTATACTATCAACGGTACCTATAGAAGAAAGACTGCAGCGACGTAAGATCGGGTAGACAAGGGGGGGTACTCTTGGCTACAATAAACATCTTTTGATAAGAACCTAATTAACCACGTTTCGAAGGCATTCCGAGATTTTACCGCACTCACGTATCTAGCCCAGGACCCAGCTTGTCTTCGCTATCTACTCCGGGTTTCTTGGGAGATGATATGACACCAAATATATTCCCCAATGATTATCGCCACCCCCAATGTGGGGAAGAGGAAGAGGGGTTCTTACACTTTTGCAGATGAGCGGGGTGATGCGTGGGGTGATGCGCTTTGACGAAAGACACCAAGTCCTTGGTTAGACCTACAGGACGGGGTATGACAGCTATGACAGCTTACCAATAAATCTCCGAAGTATTCATTGAGGTCATTATCTTATTATTCTAACGCTCTTTAGCTATAGCTACAAGAAGGGCCTATACCTGTTTTGCCTATTGCCTAGATACACAGGCTAACATCTATCACAAGTAGCTACGACATGCGCCTCCGATTTGGGGGCGGGAAACCCTGATAATGGGCTCGGTGTCTATCTACGGCCTCGATCGTGTTCCCGCTCGTGTCTGCCTAGTGAGCCGTACGTTGCCGTATGCTGTGCGTCAGTGAGATCTGCAAGCCACTTCGATCACGCTCCATCGGGAAGGTCGTTGTAATCCGGCTTCTGACCGACTAGCGATGGCCCAATACCGACCGCTTTACTACTATCACTCCGCCTACCAATACAACGTCATTATTTTAACCCCGGAATGCCGGTGCTGTCATTCTGCGGAGTTGGGGAAGACTCGTGTGTTGGAGTAGGTAGGCCTTTGAGGTACGTTTGTGGGAGCTTGTGGATAATCACCTAGTGGTACGCCAAGCCGTACAACCATATATAAGTGAGCGGCTTGGGGATCTCGTGTGCCACATCCTCTTCCCAATGCGACGGTTCGGGGCCGATAAGAGTCAAGATGCTGGGAAATATACGAATCCAATTGCTATCCGCCGCGTTGGCAACGCTATGCCAAGCATGCGTGCACGAACGCCACTTTGAAACTTCAGGGCTCGTCAAGCGACAGACGAGTGCCCTAGAACCTCTCAGTCCAGAGGAGCAGATCCTTTCAGATGCTATATCCAACGTCACAATCTCGGAATGGTCGTACTATTATACCCATGGCTACCATGTCGCGGGGACGAATATGACGATGGCTGACTGGACCGCCGACAAGTTTCGAGAGAGCGGGTGGAACGCGAGCGTCGTCTCCTACAACGTCTACCTGAACTATCCCGTCAACAAGTCACTTAGCCTCTCGTACTCGAACGGCAGCACCTTCCAGCCCCTTCTCGCAGAGGCAGTGTTGGCCGCCGACGACACGACGAGCTATCCTAATCGCGTG
Source organism: Xylaria sp. Z21 (assembly GCA_037356095.1). Taxonomy (NCBI): domain Eukaryota; kingdom Fungi; phylum Ascomycota; class Sordariomycetes; order Xylariales; family Xylariaceae; genus Xylaria; species Xylaria sp. Z21. The sequence continues at coordinate 38,160 of JBAWJX010000085.1, read as the reverse complement.
CCCACTTTCCACGGGTATTCCGCGACCGGCAGTGCGGAAGCCGAGTATGTCTACGTAGGCAGAGGGCAGCAGGACGACTTCGCCCGATTGAAAGAACTAGGGGTGCCGCTCGAGGGGAAGATCGCCGTCTCCCGCTATGGCGGCCCGTTTCGAGGCCTGAAAGTCAAAAATGCGCAGGCAAATGGCATGATTGGCGCTATCATCTTCACCGACACGGGCGACGACGGGGCTGTCACGGAGGCAAACGGGTATGCGGCGTACCCGGACGGCCCTGCTCGGAACCCGACGTCTGTGCAACGTGGTAGCGTGCAGTACTTGTCGATATACCCGGGAGACCCTACTACTCCGGGCTACCCGTCGAGGAAGGACTCTCCCCGCGCGGATACGCGGTCGGTGATGCCCAGCATTCCGTCGATTCCGATTTCGTATGTTGATGCAATCCCGATACTGGCTGCGCTTGACGGTCACGGAATCGACGGCGCGGTAGTGAACCGCACTCGATGGGTTGGGGCGTTGAATGTCTCTTATAGCACCGGTCCGGCTCCTGGAACGACCATTAGCATGAGCAATCTCATGGAAAACGTCTACACGGACATCTGGGATTCCATCGGTATAATCAACGGCACGAACCCCGACGAAACCATCGTCATCGGGAACCACAGGGATGCATGGATCGTTGGCGGCGCAGCCGATCCTAATAGTGGCACGGCCATCATCGTCGAGCTCTCGAGGGCGTTCGGCAAGCTCTTGGCTCAGGGGTGGCGGCCGAGGAGAAACATCGTGCTCTGTTCGTGGGACGCGGAAGAGTATGGGCTCGTTGGTTCGACGGAATGGGTTGAGGAGTACATCCCCTGGCTCACGGAGACCGCGGTTTCGTATCTAAATATCGATGTCGGTGCTTCGGGAGCCTGGCCGTACATAGCAGCGACCCCGGAACTCCACGAGATTTCGATCGATGTCATGAAGAAAGTACCATGGATGGACACGAACAGAACTATGTATGATGCGTGGCTTGAGTAGTAAGTGATTCTCGGTTTTTTCCCCTTTCCTTATACCAACAGCTGATCTCGGTGTTGCAGTGCGGGTGGCTCAGTAGGCGTTCTCGGTAGCGGTAGCGACTACACGGCTTTCGTACATAGAGGGATAGGCTCGGTGAGTGTAGTATCTTCATCCTCATAGTGCATCGCCGACTAAACAAATTCCCACCAGATCGACATGGGTGCGAACGGGGGGTCCACCGATCCGGTCTATCATTATCACAGCAACTACGATTCATACCATTGGATGTCAACTTTCGGAGATCCGAAGTTCCTGGCGCATCAATACATGTCGAAGGTATAGCCAGCGACGAGCAGTTAGCTTCTGTAAACTTCTCTTGCTAACATGGGGAATCTAGTACCTCACTCTGTTAGCCTACAACCTCGCAACAGTTGAGATCATTCCACTTAATGTGACGAACTGGGCGACGCAGATGGAGATCTACTACAAGAACCTCCTGACCACTATCAGCTCGAAGTCGGCCACTCTCGATACCTCCCAGCTTCGCAGCGCGCTCGACGAGTTCGCATCCAGGACGCAAGAAATCGAGATTCTTGAGCAGCAGGCCGTAACAAGCAGAGACCCCAACCTAATCAGCCTAGTGAATCACAAGAAGCGGGATTTCCAGCGAGGGTTCGTCTCTCAGGGGGGGCTACCTGATAGGGAGTTTTTTCAGAATCTCATATTCGCTCCTGGAATTGACACTGGTTCGTAGCATCCTCTTTCGAGCTCGTTCTTGTGAAGGAGAAGTCTAACCTGCATTGAAATAGGATACGCGGCGACGACTTTCCCGGGCATTACTGAGGCGGTCGTGGCGGGCAATCTTACGCTTGCTGCCGAGTACGTCACTCGGACGGCGAATGCTATACTGATTGCCGCCAATATTGTCAAGACCTAAGTAGCAACGAAAGCTGTTTGTAGCTGGCGATGTTGAAGAATGAGCGCACCAAAATGAGAGTGACTATCTAATTAGCAAGCACTAATAATGTATCGCAGAGCACTACATACCTCTAATTACAGAACCGAAGAGCCCGAAGTACGTGATATAGTATTTGCATGTCAAGTCATTACGTAGGATGGTACGCTGCTTATCCGCATTGTAATATAATCATGGAGTCCTATTCGACAGAAATATATCGTGCCTTTGATTACTTATGCTTGGGTCGATTAATGCGCCTGGGGCGCCTAACCTCGTCATCTGGTTAAGTGTACGTATCAACATGATGCCCAACAGTTTGGGGATTTGGGGTAGCTCGGGTGTGATATGCGGAGAACCCCCACTGTCACCAACAACAATATCAGATTGAGGACTTCACGAAACCGATGCTCTTTAGTCAAATAAATGCGGGATAAGATATCGATGTCTTGGATGAGTTGGCTTACCTGTCACTTGGCTCTATAGCTTTTTCCTTCGTTATTTTGAGATTTTATGTTGTTGGACAGCTCGCAACCAACAGTCCCGCAGATCTCGATATCCTCCCTAAAGAAATCGACTGCAACGAATGTAATCACTTGTATAAAATTCGGGCACGCATTTCCTACCCATAGTTTAGTTTCTAGTGTTCCAATGCAATGTCACCGTCCAGAGTCTGCCACGTGGAGCGTATAGTTATCGGCTGGTGGCGAGTTTGGTGCTGTTCTTTTCCGTATATTCCGACTCCTATCTCCCTAATCCAGGCCCAAGACTTGCTTTGACTTTAACGGTCTGCAAAATCACGACGCATCTCTCGCTATGACAGATGTATCTGCATCTGCCTTTTGTGCTTCGCCCTACCGGGCGATAAGCTACGGCCCCTTAAACACAACGGGAAACGAGATCAGGATACTCGTCATCGACCCGCCTTCGCCGCAAGACAACCGTATTCGGTGTCGCTTGGAACATGTATCGTTATTCGACCTCGACAATGATTTTGTTGCGCTCTCGTACTGCTGGGGTGACCACAATGCTCTTAAACGGATAGTGCTATCTGGCGACTTGATCCCTATCACGTTCAACCTTTACAAAGCTTTGGAAGAGCTGCGCCGAAGAGGTTTCTATCGGGTCGTAAGCAACTCGCGGGTCTCTTTTCTTCTAATTTTGGCATATTTTGGAGTATACCGGGCCCTCCTCGAGCCCGGTCCATGTCCCATAAGCTGCTCGTAATTCCAATATACCTGTAGACTACGCCACGCGGCAATAACTAACCCCTAGTGTTACAGTGGGCAGATGACCTCTGTATTAACCAGTACGATGATGAAGAGCGCGGCCGACAGGTTCTACGGATGGGCGCAATCTATCGATCTGCGTCTTTGGTGTTTGCTCATCTCCGTGGGCCTGGCTTTTCTTGGCAACAGGCATTAGCCGATGCCGTGAAGAGAATTATTAGGCGCGTTGAGGCCCCAAGACGAGCTGAGAAGGAAGAACGGATCCAAGCGAAAAGAGATACCCGGAAAAAGAGGAAATCAAGAAAGGAACAGAGCATCGACCTCGAAACACAGTACCACGGCCAGAACCACACAGAGATTGCTAGGAGGTCGGTTGGTGGGCGACGTTCCATGGCGCTATCAGCTGCCGAGGAGACTGCATTGTTTCTGTTTCTTGACAGCCCCTACTGGCGGCGTGCTTGGATCATCCAAGAGATATCGATGAATCCTCGGCTGACAGTGGTATGGGGGAGGCAAGCATTCGACTTCGGTCAACTTATCCAAGTCTTTTCCCTGCTGAGTAATTACATCAGCGGAAAGAGGGAGAAAGTGTGGGATCACATCCAACGCCTCTACAAGATCAGAACATACCAACTGGCTTCGAAACCTCTTTCTCTAGTCGAAGCACTTGGGCTGTGTTATCTAGCTAGGGCACAGTTCATACGCGATCATGTCTTCGCTCTGCTCGGACTCACTCACGATGGGGCCTACCTGGTGCCGTTCCCTAGTTATACCATGCCTCAGGAAGACATCAGTAGAGACATGACGATTAGGCTGGTACGTTCAACTGGTAACTTCGACGTTGTTGTCTCGAAGGGACAGGAGATCGATACTTGGTATCCGAACTGGTTCGACCCCAGGTACTGGCATTCATACCGAGTCGCGCAACTCCGTCTAGGTCGGCCTAGTTTGCTTACTTATACGAGCTATGGCCACTACCGCTCTTCTGGACATCATACACCCTCCTTTAGGATATATGGACAAGACATCATTGCCAGGGGCTTCTTTCTTGGCGCTATTGGTGATTGCTCACCAACTCTGGATGAGGCTAGGGAAAGTGGCCTGCCAAGAACGGAGCTTATTCAATCAAGGTCTTGGAAACGAAACTCTAGGAATGAAAGGCTGTTCTTCGGGCCGGAGCCCGCCGCAGTAGTAAAAACGCTGTGCTGGCTGCTCGTGGACATCACCCGCCCAAGGATGAAGCATCGGAGACCCGGAACACATCTTTACACACTCCTCAACACAGTTTTTCACAGAAAGGAGATGATCCTAGAGCAGGTACCTTACTTAATGCAGTGGCTGAATTGCTGTGAGGCTCAGTGTTTTAAGATCAACGGTAAACGACTTGTGGCCTACTTCTCTATGAAAACTAGTCTCCCTCTATCTCCCGGAGACCGGGAAATTATCGAGGAAGACTGCATAACTATGCAGAAGAATTTGAGAGCGAACATGAGATTAGGATACACAGATGAAGGTGATATGGGATGGTTCCACCGAAACACTAGGGTTGGTGATCAGGTTGCAATCCTCTTGGGTTCGAGCATGCCCTGTGTGCTTAGACAGAGGGCTAATGGGGGATATATGATCGTGGGGCAGTGCATTGTCGATGGAGTCATGAAAGGCGAGGCGGTCAGAAAAGGACTACAACGTTTGCAGGATATTCAATTGCACTAGATAATTTGGCTGCATGGAAGTAAGCACGGTGTAACATTAAAAGTAAACCCTTCTTTTTGAAACTTCTTAGATTGTTGTCACACTACACATGACTTCACTATTTATTGTGCTAATAAATACGAGAGAGCTCATTCCCTACCCGTCTCCCGAACCAAAAATAAAATAAAATAAATAATCATCGAGAACCCGTTCCCCACTCCAATGATAACCTTACTGCTCATGAAGCATTTTTACGGTTGGTGAGAAGTGTTTTAGAATGATCACTCCGCGGTTCATGTTCCTGGCCGTAGCCATTCCCAACCTAATAAGGTAGCAAGCGTTCTCGGCTACATATAAATGGGAGCGTTAGCGTTCGGATCTAGGGAAAAGCTTTTCGCTTTGACGTCACCGGCGTTTGATTCTCATAGTGGAGAGATTACACAATGATATCAAACTATCGATAGGCGGGATAAGTAACCAAGGAGCCTCATCGCTCCCTGTACTAAGTCGAGTGGTTTCGATAACAGCGCTGGAACTGCTGTTGTGCCCGCTTTGGTCGATTTTAGGTACAGAAATACACCGTCTGTGAGTAGTAGCTACGAGGCCGTTAGATTATAAATGAGGCCTAGAACATCCTTGAGAAAGTTGGTGATTTCATAAGACGCGTAGGATAGTCGGTGTTGGTTACCGGCAAGCGGGTGAAGAATTTCGAAGCACCCGTCCCTTCTTTAATTCTCGTAGGCAAGTGAAACACTAACGGCCCTGGCGGTCCCAAACAGCTTCTCCTGATCGTCAGCAACGGTGGCACGTAGGGCTAGCGTTCCGAAAAATATTGTGAGTAGTTGGACCCCTTGCTCTTACCCAACGCGCGCAGGTCTATAGTTTGCAATGCTCAAATGCACTGCTAGCATCGACAGAGCATGCCGCTGCAGAAAGCGTTCTAGGTTCCTTCAGTTAATCATAAGGAAAGCATCTCATTGGAAACTTTCCTTCCTGTTGTCCCTTGCGTACCTGGGTATAGGTTCTCCTATCCTAGTGTGTCACGTGACCCATGCTCTAGAGGCGGAGAATAGAGTCACAAGCTTTACTTACGCCAAACAATTAAACATGTTAGAGTAATTTTTTTGGCTTTCTGTTAGGCGATCAAGTAAAATGGTAAGGGGGTCTGCGATGAGATGCACAATGTAGGTAAAGTCATCGATAGTGCCGGCCACCTGATCTATGACACCAGACTCCAATATCGTCTGTCATGACTGCTCTATATCTCGCCTATAGCTAATAGGGATGGGAGTGAGGGCTGAAACTATAAAAATTACGAGAAGTACTACCTAGATTGCACTACTAGAAATTTTGGTTGCAAGGCAAGTTCGAACTTACCAATGGTGTTTTGGTGGACTCTAGTTGTATTTTTCGATCCCTTTTAAAATTGAAATACTGAAAATGGTTATGATAATATCTAGAGTCAGTGCCGCGCTTTCTGATCTTGAGAAAATTGTAAATAAAAGTTGTGGTGAAAAGCTGCCTTATCTAGTATTACCGGATGCTTCTTGCGAGTTTTGCCCTAGGTAATGCAGCTAGTCAAAATGGGTAGAAAATATAGCAAAAGCATCATATTCGCTGAAGAGAGTTTCAGTCTAACTATAAAATGCGGTAGGCTTAACGAGTGAAATGATTAGCTACATTTATTGAGTAAGAACTGCTTTTCTACATCTGGCATTTGGCCAAGTTCCATTTCTTCATTATCCATTACCGTTCTTAGAGACACTAGGAATCCCCAATGCGAGGAGGTAATCAGCACCTCAAATCCCGTCATCTCCTTGTTTCCCTGCTTTGGTATTGTGCTTTGACCGGACATGGCGCACCAAATTATCCTTTCTTCCTACATAGGAACACCCAGGAGCTTCGCACGCTGCCTGTTGTGAGGGAACTTTATGCTCAGCGGCGTAAATGGGATGTGTCGACCATAGGTGACGATAGAGATCCCTGTTCGAGGGGAAAGCCTTGGGACAGACACTGCAGCTGTAGTGTTTACTTTCATTAGGCCTTCTATCCCCAGGAGCCCTACATACTGTTTTAGTGATGAATCAGTCCGTGAGGTGGTATTGACCCACCTTATCTGTTGGTTTTGTCCATCATACTGTTCCGATGAACGTAGATAGAAACCATCAATGCTGTAATGGGAACTCTGCGAGTTAACGGCTTGTTGTAGGTGGTGATTCTGGTGAACCCCCCACCAGTTGTTTTCACCGGGTGGGCTATAGCGATTCGAGTGTATTGATTCCTGGAAACTGGCAGAGCTGGGTACGAGATGAGGGTAGTGCCCAAACCCGAAGATTGCTGAATCATAGACTTCGGGATTCATGGCAAATCCGATTCGACTAAGGTTCGACATAGCATAGTTGTCTGAAGGTACGACAACTGGGTTGCTAATAATCGACGAATTTGCAAACCCATAACCGTCATATGTCTCTTCAACACTTTGTGAATCTAACAAATTATTATAGGCCATCGCTTGTTCACATGATCCTGAATCTGTTACGCCAAACAATTGTTATTGAACACAGGTATCAAAGTCATAATCACCGAGGGGAAATTTCTCTGATTATATTATTGAGAGATTTCTGTCTGATTCCCACCTTTGCGCGCTTCCACGCCGTTGTACCTCGGTCTTGCATATATTTGTTGGACTCGCGCAAAAATCAGAGCATGATATGTTGCTAAGTACATACTTTTATACTTTAGAAAGAGGGGTAACCAGTATCATTTTTGCGCGCAAATATTATCAGTTGAGGCATCTCAAAATGCAGAAATATGCTGAAGACTCTCAATCTGAGCAACATGATATTTGCGCGCAATTATCATTTGATGGCTTGTCCCAAAACGGCATTTTGTATTTGCTTGGCAGTAATCTTGAAAACACACTGAATGCAGGCTACAAGCCAGGTGAGTGAAAGTGATTGGTCAGTTTTGGGTCCTTAGCTGCTGCGGTTGGTCATGCAATATTTGCGCAGGTCATATATTTTGCATGTTGTCCCACCGTTGTTGGGCGTGCTTCATTTCAATGCGTATTAAAGTTTCCTCTCATAATCTGCTGTGTGTATTATCAAAAGCTGAAACTTGTTCTCATCGTGGAATTGTCATGGCGTTTTCTAACGTCGGCCACTATTAGTTATTGAAATGCACCTCGGTATCACTGGGTCTCATAAGTGCTAACCCATATATAATAGCTATAGTGTTACGTCTCTTTAAATGTTGACCACACTTCTTGAAAAGAAGGCCTGGCCTCACAGCTTATCATCCCTCATGCGAGTCGAGGTCATAAATTTGTCCGACATCCACCTGAATCTTGCTTGCATTACGACCTTTACAATACTAATAACTACATGATTGCCACCGCCAGTCCTAACTATTGGGCCAACGGATAGATACCTTGGGGCAAGCCTCTGGTGGCTGTCGAATGCAGGGGTGTTTTTGCGCACTCTTGTGGAGAGCTATCATTGGCTACAATCGGGCTGCCTGCGTGATTAAAACGGGGCTGAGAGGGGTATAATGCACTCTTTAGCAGGTGGCTTACTCGGAGAGTTTCATAAGTTGAGGCCTCGTAAAAAGTAATGTTCGAACCCGCAAATAGCTGCTACAGCAGATTTCTATAGCTTTCAACTAGTTACCAGTTTTGGTGACGGCCACTCATTAGCGTGCGTCGTCTGCAACCATAGCATTAATTTCTTGAAAACGGGATATTGCGTTAGTAGCTATGTGTTCCCCGAAGACTCGGTCGACGGCATCATTCTCGTCATTTTCCACCGCCACTAAGCACCTGCCGCATATGTAATATGAAAAATGCGTGTGAATAAAGCAACTGTAACTTTATCCATCGTGTCTGATCAATATTTAATAAAAGTCCATTCTTGCACTGGAATCGAATGAGCCAACGTCCAAACACGGGAGCTGCCCTACCTCGAAATCTCGCGATGGGCTCATTACTTCCTGATTCCCCCCAACCCTCTACCGCTTATGACGTCCCTCATCTTGAGAGTGGGTTTATCTTCGAGGCTGGTCTTTCAACTGTGGCGTTTTCCCCGCCTGGCAAATTGAAAGACAAGGGCAGGCAAAGGACAAGAAAAAGGGGCCCAGGTCGGCCACCTACCGCACGCCGCATCTGGCAGCAACAAATTATGAAACGTCGTCTTGTTCGGCTTTACTTGTATACGCCGGAGTCGGTGTTGAATACGAAACAGATAAGTCGAGTGATAACGGCGGTTGCTAATTTCGAAAGTCAAAACCGAAGGTATTACGCACGACTCCTATATGAAGCACTTAAATGAGCTAATGAATCCTGTTACGGGCGATTAGCAGGCTAAAAGATCCGTTTCCAACCCTTACTGAAAGTCGGACGGAAACCCGCTCTACTCAGTATGAGCTTTCAAAACTACTTCCTGGAGATTACAGGCAGCTCAGGCCCCGGAATCGGGAACAAGCACGTGCACGAATTGAAAGCTACCGTCACATTAGACGAGGTCGAGGTTCTAAGAGCCGTAAAAGACGGGAACCTCATCAGAACCAGAAGGATGATTGCCCCAGGAGTGTTTTGCTCCCAGAATCACACTTGGAGCCTCCTTCGAGTGCGAGGGCTAAACGGCCAAGCCTTCGCTTGACTCAGCCTGGGCTGTTGAATGGCGCAATGGACCACAGCGGGTTGTCGACTGAAGTGGTCTCCGGACCTAACATCCGGATTTCCTGGGTCCGCGAGAAGATCAACAATATATCACGAAATTCACTCACTTCCTCGGCCTACGCAGATATACGTAGTCTTCTCAGCAGATTTTCACTTCGAAGTTCTTTCGTGTCTGACATGTCGGTGACTACCATTACTGACATCGATAATTCAACACCCAGCAGCCACAATACGGACGACCAGACGACCATCGAAAACGGGAACCTAATTGAACTGTGTTGTAAGTTCTGTAGTGATTGCATCCATCAAAAATACAATAACACAGTTGGCTTACAAACATTCCCAACGGGACTGGAGCGTGGGGGGCTCGGGTCGGATGACCTCACTGTGCGATACGGCAGAGATATCTGGAATCGGTCGGCACTTCATGTGACTGTAGAATGGGCAAATAATGAACTCACCATTCCGTTATTGATACATTTCATTGAAGAGAGACCTCGACAACCTGAAGAGCCCAATCTTTTAAATGTCAAGAATATCGACGGCGAAACATTTATGCACGCGCTCGTGCACAGATGGCGATGGTTGATTTTTCCACAGGATAAGAGCGCGGCCTTTTTTTGTGCTTTCGTTATCTTGGAAGGGCTGGATGAGACTTTGTGTGATCAGTCTGGAAGAACCTTCATGGCGTGTCTTATCGACCAGATGCAGTTTTGGGCACACAGCGAAGTCAAGAGCGCCCTGGAGAGCTTCGGCAATATGCTGAGAATTCTGATTTTATCAGCTAACCTTACTCCAAACTCCCTCGAATTTATTTGCAGGATGGGCTACGGCCGTGGTTCTATGGGCGTGCAATTTTATAGAGAGGCTTACCAAATCATGCCAGGAGCAAGCCAAAGCCCACAACGAGAAGACAGCATCGGAGTCAATGAATACGACATAAACGGAAGAACGCCCCTGATGGCACTGATCAACAAGCTGGGGGATCCCACTTCAGATAAAAGCGAGGCTGCTGTCCTTGAGGAAATCAATATCTGCGTTTCCCGCAAACCCGACTTGAAGTTGTTGGACCGGAATGGAGATACAGCGCTTCATTATGCTGCTCGGGCCAAGCACCCGCGAGTAATTGATCTACTCATAAATTCCGGCATCAACAAAGATTCCCGAAACTTACAAGGCCAATCAGCCTTAGATGTAGTGGTCGCACAGTACGGGAAATTATCTCGGCCAGGCAGCCCCGTTTCTGGTACCGAATATGCACGGGTACAAGCAACTTTTGTTCGGCTGTTTGATAGGGGAATGGATCCCAGGGCAAGTCCTGATAGGAGTTTGCTTACAGGGTTACGGGCGCGATTGTTTCGCGGTACGCCCCTTCGCTGAGCTCTAGCAATAGGTGACGGGTGGTGAGTAATGAGGGTCGAGTGGTGTGGGTGGAGGTTGAGTGAGGGAGGAGCTTAATGATTATTGTCATGTTAAGACTATGGTTGTAATGTTGTTGCTACGTTCGTCAGCTGTATGGGCCATTATGGATATCTTAGGTTTTGATGGTTTCCGTTCCCCAGAGCTCTTGGAATTTCGTTAATATTGAGCCTAGAACTCTTAGGCTCCCAGGTAAACCTATCAACATAAATGCCCTGGAAGCTCTTGGTTATATAACCTCCCGAGAGTTAGTCGCTATTAGTGCCTAATTTACAAAGAACATAGTGTTCCAGGACCAAGATGCCAACCCATAACCGACTGCACTAGAAATTATCCCGGATTATCAATCAGTACACTCTGATTGTCGGTGAATTTGCATATCTGACTAGGTAGATATTACTACTATTCGCGCCCAATCTATATCTTGGACGGTACAGGCACAACGCTACATGCTGTGGCCGCAAACTGCTGCTGTTCAGTTCGCTTAGACCTAGGCATCTATAGCACGATCGGACTTTAGTATGTGATAATCCAAGATTCGGATATTAGCGTGATCGTAAGTGGCGGGTAGAGTATAATAGAGCGGTCGCGAGCTTGATTATATTGGGGCTTCCTGGTTTAGCTTCCCATTCTCGCTTGGTCAGCTAAAAGTTGGGGAAAACAGACCCGTCCCGCCGGATCTCCGCGTACGCCCACATGCCCTGCACCAGGTTAAACCGGATCAAGTATAAATCTTGATCTCACTCAGTTGTCACCTTCACCAAATCTTATCACCTAAAACGGCGTTAAGTCTGTCATTTGTAAGCTAACCTGTACCAGCTAACACTACTAGTAGCTCATTCGTATGCGTGCCTTAGACGTGCATAGCGAAGAGAGGTGGCGTAGGTCGTCTTACTAGGCTCAGCGATGGTCTAATTATATTCCTAGAACGAGGTATATATACGTCGTCGTACCCCGCGTGAAAATGCGATAGGAGACGATAACCCATCAAAACCATCTAATAGTAGTCTAAATACTGTGCATCTCACAATGGCGACACTCGTCGACCTTCAGATCCCTCCCTCAACCTCAACCGTCAATGTCTCTATCATAGAACCTGGTACTGTCATCAGGGGAATGCCCAGTAGCATGTTCTTGGAGCCAACCATCCCAGGGCATGAATATCTGGCCGCACCCTGCTTTTCTTTCTTGATCCAACACCCGACACAGAACCGAACCCTGGTGTTCGATCTCGGTATAAAGAAAGACTGGAAGAACTGGCCAAAGCCGGTGTACGAGGGCATTATTGAAGGTCTGGGGGCGACCGTGTCCGTTCCGAAGGATGTCCGCGAGGCCCTCGATGAGCACGGCGTCGACACGAAGAACATAGAGGCCGTGATATGGTCCCACTCGCATATTGACCACACTGGCGACGTCTCAGTATTTGAAAAGAGTACGAAGCTCATCGTCGGGCGTGGGGCTAAGGCGGATGTCTTCCCTGGTTACCCGACTAATCAAAACTCTTCGTTCAACGAATCCGACGTCGCAGGCCACGAGATCGAGGAAGTAGATTTTAGCAAGTCATCTATCAAGATCGGCGGTTTTACGGCCGTCGACTACTTCGCTGACGGGTCCTTCTACCTCCTCGACACGCCGGGCCATTGCGTCGGTCACGTGTGCGGGTTTGCCAGGGTGACCAGCAACCCCGATAGCTTTATCCTGATGGGCGGCGACGGCGTGCACCACGGAGCAGAACTCCGGCCTCACCCCTGGCACCCTCTCCCCGAACAAATATTGCCGAATCCATTCGATGCCACGTCACCCACGCCGTGCCCGGGTGAGATCTTCGACAAGCTTCTGCCCAACGGCAGAGAAGCCCCATTCTACAAACCGAGCCGGAAGGCTCACAGTGTCCATCACGACGTGTCTATAGCCGAGGAGACGATTAGAGGGCTCCAAAAAATCGACGGGCATGATAATGTCTTAATGGTCCCCGCTCATGACGGGTCGTTCCTGAACGTCGCTGACTTCTTCCCCAAGACCGCTAACGCATTCGTGGAGAAGGGCTGGGTGCAAAAGACAAGGTGGGCGTGGTTGGCCGCCTTCGCGCAAGCCGTTGGCAAAGATGAAGAAATTCCTAGGAAGCTGTTTGGAGACGCTCGCCCCGTTGGTCGGGGATAATGGAAACAGCGAGAAGTCTCTAATGCTGAAGCACAAATGAAGAATTCCGAGTTTTTTTGGCCCAACTTTATTTATCGCTGGTTATAGGGGTGCACATTCAACTTCCCTCCTTCAACTACTAGTCTTGGCACCTACTGTTAGTGTAAAAAGTAGGTCCTATATATAATTTATATGCGCGATTATCGCGATTATCCTGTTGTACTAATAAGCTACTAAGAAAAAAGAAACTATGGAGTTCTAGTTTAAGTATAATTAAAAATAAGCTTTAAACTATATTATTTTAAGCTTTTTTAAGTTAAAGATAAAAAGTATTATTAGCACTTGTTTAAGTTATTAACAGGTCTTTTTTATAAGTGTAATGGATTTAATACTGGTAGTTGGTTTAAGGGACTAACTATACCCTATAAGCCTAGTGATACGTCTGTGATCGGATATTGGCCTTGCCTATAATTGCTGCATGGTTCTTAAGACCCTGTATTTTCCCAGCCCCTAAGTTCTAGGTGATGATTGTCTGGTCAACATGATCTGATCAGCTCCAAAGACGGTCGGGCAGCAAGCCTTACAGGCGGCTAAGAATGATTGGCGGGTGACATGTGAGTCATCCAATCATTATCCACGCCGACAAAACATGTTTATCATGATATGATGCTTAGCAGCAGCAAAGGTTCTCTTTTCTGCTTGCTTGAGTTGCAAACAAGATGCAGATGTGACGACCTCGAACGTTGACAAGACCTAATGTTCTAGTAACTTCACGCAAAGTACCCCAGCTTTGATATACTCAGAACTAGATACGTTCCCGTCAAATCGATGTGTAAGGCAATACCGAGCATTAGGGATGCCCCAAAGTTCTGGCCCTTGTGATATCGGGTCCTCGAGCTAATGTTAGAGTTTATGCGCTCAACCGCCAGCCGCTCTACTGGGGGCCAAAACCTGGCAGAACCAATCGTAATGCCCCGCAGAGTTGCACATCAACTATAGTTAATCTGTTGACGCGACCAATTATGCAACCATATGTGATTCATTGGATAATGCAACTCTAATTCATACAAGTTGAGTCATACCCCTAACACGTAAAGTAGACATCGTGCTGGACTTTCCGACCGGGAGCTGCGGCCTACCGCAACGGATAACGTTGGGTGAAGCTTGACAGGGTGGCAGCTATCAGCCAAGCCATGTTAAGAGGGAGCATGGTAAGGTTGTTAACGACATAGAAAATTCGCTAACTTGCATTTGATGGTCTTGCTAAGCTGTTTGTTTTTGGGTGTTTCGTCGGCAAATGTCTCATCCTCTCGATATTGCCTAATATTCGCTTGTTGTAGTTCTTTCGTCATACTAGGGGCATCAGAACCGCAACCCGTTTTTTCGAGCGACGGGAAGCCTGACCATTGATGGTTTGGTCGCTAATTGTTATGTTCTTGTTGAACTCCGTGTTTTTGGCTGTTTCCTCGGCGAGTTTCTTGTCCTCCCAATATTGCCTGAGATTCGCCGCTCGCAGTTCTAACGTCATACCAGGGGGCATCGGAACGGCGATCCCTTTTTTCGAGGGGTAGGAAGTCTGGCCGTTGTTGGCTTGGTCGCTGGTGGTGGTGGTGTCCATGGGGAAAAAAACTGTTGTTTCGTAGGTATGACGTAGGTGTAGCTGGAATCAAGTAGTAAGGCGACTTAGATGGAGATGGTAATGTAGTGGGGTTGGTCAAGGAAGGCAAATCTAGATGGTGGGGAAAGAGGGGCAGCAAGGTAAGTGTGGCGTTAGAAAGTGGCTAGGAAATGAGTGGCTTAAAAATGGGGACTAGCAAACAGAGCAGGGGTTATTTGTAGAATAGGCTGGGCGAAGCCCAGCTTCCTCTCTCTTTCCATCTACATGCTTAATACAGGTCTGACCACTCAGCAGTTTGAAGCATGTATTGCCGTTAAGGCAAGATTTTATGCCACGTTTTATTCACGTGATAAGGCACGTGACATAATCCGGTTATTCGGACATTGATTTATTTGAATGCAGTGTCAGCCCGTTCGAAGGAGAACAGGAGGCGAGACTGCCTCAGCGACAGCCAGTTCGCAGCTTTATTACAAACGTTTAGAGGATCCTCTACGGTAACGTTACTTCTTGATCAACAAGAAGACCAAATCACTGTTGTCGAGGACGTGGTGGAGACGGCAGCCATCTGCTTCATCCCTCCGACCTCGATTCACGGTTGGCGCCGAGAGTTCGAAAACCCAGCCAACACCAACCACCCGATCATAAGGAAGTTGCAATTTTCTATTTTGCACAATGACTTTCGAGGAAACGAGACATACCTTCACAACAGCGACCGCGTCCAACAGACTATGGCCAAGGCCACCAGGTGTTAAATCGATGAGAACGGCCAACCGGACTGCTATATGCTTTATAGTAAAGCCTTACCTTTAACAAATATAATTCTTAGCTAGTATATGCTCCTAATGCCGTCCAGGAGGCTCGGACCTAAATGACTGCTACATAAGGGTCTTAGGCGTAAAATATAACTACCTGCCTACCTAAGTGTGCACATTATAGTTTAATGGCCACCCAGTTTTCTACCTAGGTATTCTACTCACCGCAGCTGCAGAGGCCAAACCTGCCGGCCCTTGCTTTATTCTTTTCTTTTCTTTTCTTTTCTTTTTTTTTATGAAAAGAAGACTTTATATATATCATTTTCTTATACAAACAACCTACATTGTGCTTAAGTAAACAATATACCCAAAATAATCCAATAAGTACGTAGGTAGTCCCAATAGTTGATCTTTCACACTTCGTACACTTACTGCAGGCTTGCTCTTGGTCTTACCTTTACAAGATCGTGAAACTAGAGGTGGCAGGGGGCGAGGTCTGGCTACGCGGTTAGAGTGAACCTACGGAGGTTTAGCCTCCCTAGACAAGATAAAGAATAGCGAGCAAATCGTACTATAAAATGTACATGTATTCAATATAACTAGAAGAAGAAGTTCCACCCAAGTTTATAACCAATTCACTTGCACAAGCCACACGAAGTGTGGCTTGTGTACCTAGGTAGCTTCAATCAATTGCCCTGCTGCTATGTCCCCCTGTAGGCCGCATTAGTCAGCACCAAATGAAAAAAGACGACTTATAAGTCATTCTTCGTCTCACTCCTACCAAAAATGTCGCTTACTTGCTATGCCATCATTCCTAGTCTGGTCCTTTGGTCTATCCGCTGGCCATGACCTGATCATTCCACTCCAAGCTTTAAACGATAGCAGAGATGGATTCGCAAAAGTATCTGTTCGTCAACCACACGCAGGACAAGAGGTCGAAGGACCGCAAAACGGCAAAAGAGATTCGGACGCATGTAATGCAAGATATAGGCAAAGCGCGGCGAAAGACGAGGAAGAACGCGCGAGTTCCACTGAAGTTACGCTCGCCTCCACCACTGGCGCAGTCGAGACTCGACATCGTCTCTATAGTAAAGCCTGAGAATTCCACAGTGCCGAGTTTACAGGGTGAAGATCTGGAGGGCGAGTCTCACACTCCAGAACACTCCGTCGCCGTCAGTTTATCTCATCCATTCTGGAACAAACATCCGCTCCAGATCCTCGACGACGGCTGGGGAATGGACCCATTCGCCCTATATGCTATAACCTTAGCTCTAAACAGCAATACGACAAGTCAGTCTCGTACTCTAGAATCTACCTGGTGGCACAAAATCCGAAGCCAACGCTGATCGTCTTTAGCATCGCCGAGCCATGCGGCTCTCTCACAGCGGCGGCAGTACTTCTTCTTCCCATTCGCGCCTGCCAACTCCCAGTTTTTCCGGGATCTTCTCATCAGCCCAACCATGCGCGATGCTGTCGCTCGCGACTCTGGCAAAGGACTGTCGATCTGCCTACGTCGATACACGGTTGGGCTGCGCTGTATTAACTCCTCGATCGCTAGTATGATTCCTAAGGCTAGCTTAGAGACGCCCGTCATAAAGGCTATTATCGGGTTCATATGCTATAATGTATGAATGAGATGACAATGGTCAGTGGGAACACGTTTTTTATGCTTACCGGTTTGCTAGTTCGCGTGCCAGGACTTTGCTCAGGCGGAAATCCATTTCGCAGGCCTGCGAGGGATCATCGACCTTGGAGGGGGCACCAGTCGTCTACCGGCTCAGGTCAGATTGATGATCATGTGGTAAGCCCCCCAGGCCTTCTCATGAGAGTCCCGGCAAGTTCACCGAGACATCTTAGGATTGACATCACCACAGCCTTGATGCGGGGCCACCCGCCTCACTACGCCTTGCCGGCTGACCTGCTCCCGACATTGCTACCGCCGCCGCTAGAAAGCTCGCACCAGATGGAAAGTATGACTGCGCTCGTGCTCGGTATATCACCGGAGATGTTTAATGTCGTGCATGTATACCGTGACCTGAATAGGTTGGCTGCCTGGCTTGAAACCCAATCAGCAATGCCGGGTACCGAAAGAGACAGCCTATCCGTCAGTCTCTTTCTCGATCCGATAGCCCACCGCGCACTTTCCGATTGCGCTCCAATGATGTCCGAGACCTTCTCTCCCCCTCTCGCAAAGGCCTGTGTGCTGGCGGCCCTTGAGATCATTATATGGCTTAGACGCAAATATGACAGCTTCCCGGGTGCTCTTCCGTCTTATCCGATTACCATTACCGACGCTCTAAGGGATTTCGAGATGGGCGAGCCTAAATTTCTCACGCTGCGACTGTGGCTGCTGACCGTCGTAGGAATCACCACGACGAAGCCGAACGAGCGACAGGATGCACAGGCAAGACTCGTGGCCGAGATGAGGGCTGCAGGATTGCGGAACTGGAGAGACTTCACGGAGCGGATAAGTCTTATGCCGTGGTTCGAAAGGTTCTGGGAAGAAGAGTCTATGTCGCTCGGAGTGAATGTAATGTCGCAGTTGCACCTTTCTGAGACCACTACGTGTGGCATGTCATACAATTATGCCGCGTAGAGTAGTCCAAGTCGAACATGACAAAAACAGAGTTCAACTCGACTGAGCTAACATGCGAGAACATGGGGCGGAGTGAAAGTTGCGTAAGGTAATATCTACGGCTTATCGTGAGACGTTACGTCTGGACGCTATTATTAGCGTACCCTATGAATTCCGAGCATCGGGTATCCGTTTGACAAGGTAAAAAGTATGAAACGCCATACGCTACAACCAACGTCACGCACCTCGGCAAAGCAGTCAACCCATTGGAACATGGAAGATAAACGCTGTCAGCCGGTTCCCCTCGCCGCCTCAAGCATGGGTAGCCATCCATATTATGCAGTACAGGGGTCACCCACTTCCCTTTTCGTCTAAGTCTCGTCCTTTAGGCCCATCCGTATATCAATCATTTGCCTACCTACTTCCCGTCATCTGCTAGTCTTAAGAATATTTTTTCACGCCGGCGCAGCTAGACACGACTAATGCTCTGATTATAAATCAGTTGGGGATTGATTCCGAGGTTTATATAAAGGGGGGGTTCAAAGACAGAGGTCCCGACTCACGACTTCGTTGTGTCTCAGCAAACTCGAATCATCACTACATCCCCCGTATTAAGCCTTGCAACGCCAAAATTTTTACTCCAATCTCACAGAATACTTTCAAGATGTCTGCCACAAACGATCTATCCTTCCAAGGCAAGGTTGCCATCATCACCGGCTCAGGAAGACCCAATGGTATCGGCGCCGCAATAGCCGTGGCGCTCGCCACCCGAGGCGCCTGCGTCACCCTCAACTACGTTTCCGACGCCAGTGCGCCTAGGGCCGCTGAGCTCGCAGAGAGCATCAGGGCCAAGGGCGGGAAGGCCACCGTCGTCCGCGGGGATGTCGGCGACCCGGAGGTGGCAAGGAAGCTCGTCAGGGAGACTCTAGCCGCCTTCAATACCGACAAGATCGATATTCTCGGTAGGTTTTCTTCTTCCTAGTCTACTGAGCAAGACTCCAGTGATGATCGCGGTGCCCATGTAAGCCTAGCTACTCACAGTGCTCACTGCAGTCAACAATGCCGGAATCGCCCCGATGACTCCGACAGTCGAAGTCACCCCTGAAGAAATGGCATTGGTATTCCGCACCAATTTCCAGGGACCATTCCTTCTCGTCCAAGCTGCCCTTCCGCACATGCCTCGCGGCGGACGCATCATAAACATTAGCACATGCTTATCCAGGATGGGTCTCCATTCTCCCGTCTACACCGCATTGAAAGCGGCGCTCGACTCGCTTACCTTCACTTGGGCTTTGGAGGTAATGTCCCATATGTTCCGTGACAGCTTCCGCCTGACGTTTAAATGCTAATGCTTCGTGCCGCGTAGTTTGGCAGGAAGTTCGGTATCACTGTTAATGCGGTCGCTCCTGGCCTTACGAAAACCGAGATATCGCCTCCTGATGATCACCCTGAGGTACTGAAGATACTGGGCATGACCAGACTAGAGGGGAGGTTTGGAACTGTAGACGAGATCGCGGACGCCGTGGTGCTCGTTGCGTCACCATTGAGCAGTTGGATCACAGGGCAGTACATTAGCGTCAGCGGTGGTGCTAATTGGATTTGATCGGCATGGTAAGACTCGAGAACAGAATTCCAAGCACATCTAGCTTGTAGAATAGAATGAATTGCTATTAACCCTGTATCTTTTTCTCTTCGTCAATTTGTAACCATCTTTTGAACATATTCTATTCTCAAGTCTTAACTTGCCGACCAAATCCAGTTAACTCAAAAATATGGAGAATAAATGAAAGTGTCACATGTGTTGGCATTAGGCTTTAGCACTTAGCGAATCACTTAGCGAGCCAGTCAGCAATATGGATGTAGGTAGCATAGCCGGGGTTGTTGTTGTTTTAAAAGGTCTGTTCCCCGTCTCTTTTGGCCTGGTTCTCTACTCATTTATATGCCTTACACAGTATTCGTTGTAGAATCGGAGACCCACAAGATAGCCTCTAATTGATTAGCATACCACCCCTCTTAGAAGCTCCTGTCATAGTAACTTCCATTTTTCTTTAGTGCCAACAGTCTTCTCTTGAACAAAGCGCACGTGCACATCTATTTTACGTTCTCAAAGTGGAAGGTAGGATTACCGGGCGTTGCCGTTTTGCCTTCGGTTTCGCCTTCAACCATGGTGATTTCCACAGCCTCAAGTTTGGGAACCGTTTGTTTCAAACTTGGGACTATCTCCTTGAGCGTCTCAGCTTCGTCGAAGGGCAGGCGGCGTGCGAATACGTCGGTTGCCTTCTCTCCTGAATCTATGCGTCTCTTCAAGAGCTGGGCAAATGGCATAACCTTCTTGATATCTTTCTTGTCAATCTGCTTTGTTAATTCCTTGGCGTCAATCGCTCCGGTGCTGTTATACTGCTGGGCTAGTAGGTTGATACATTTGTCTTGCCAGGCAGGAAAGGATGTTGCAACGGAAATTGTAAGACGCTTGGGCTCCTTAGGATCGTAGCTTGTAGTTTTGCCTTTAGCGAGCTATAAAACTGAGTTAGCGCGGCCTCCTAATCTCCATTCATGGCATATGTCTAACCTTCTTGATCTGGTTACCCTCAGCGGCAGTGATTTGTGACGTGACCTGCGCGATATTAGCAATGACTAGAAAACATCATTTGTGTATGTTTACTTACACTCCGCACGTAAGTGAATACTGCTGACAATGTAACATCTTGGGGTGGCACATCAGGGTACAACGCGTTGTGAACGCTGTCGCTGTGCTTAAGTACATCACGATATAGGTATTCACTGAAATGAGGGGCTCTGTTGCGTGTTAGAAGGGTGTTGGAAGGCGCCGTTATTGGAATCAGGGAGAATAACTGACATGGGAGTCAACAGCAGAGCTTGAAGCTCTATGTATCGCACCACAAGATCCCGATGCATACTGATGCCAACAGACTTAGTGATATCTCGGTACCAATCTCGAGAAGTGATCTGGTAGCTTTGTTAGTATTTGAGGGGGGCGAGAAATCTCTTCGCGCACTCACGAAGTCATAGAAACCAGATTTGAGGGCAAGTTTGAATGAGGTCTCTTCGTAGAATGATTTTGTCTGTGAGACTAAGACATTCATCTCATTCAAGAAAAGTTTGTCGAACAAGCCAAACTCGCCAGTTCTGAGTCCAGTGTCACTGGCGGTTTCTTGGCACCATTTTCTGAGCTCATACAACCGAAGTATCGTTGCATTAGCAACTGCCTCTTCGAGATTTGCATCCTCAATCCCATCACCGCCGTCGGCCAGAGAACTATTAACATATAGAAGTCAGCATATTCTGTTTGAGGCAAACCCCTTCCTGAATGAAGGGAGGTTCACCCTTCACTTCGATTGAAATTGTACGCAAAACCTTGGCACTTACATTCTCGTAGCATCAGCTCCGTATTTCTCAACAGCATCCCGTAAAGTCAGAAAGTTACCTGTACTCTTCGTATTAGCTCCGTATTTCTCGACATCATAAGTCTCTGTGGAACTTACCTGTACTCTTTGACATTTTTTCGCCATTCAACATGAGGTGTCCGTTCACTCTGATCCCGCGGGGCCAGTTGGGCTCATCGAAGAGTGCAATATGATGATAAAGGCAGAACATGAGACTTTGGAGAGTATGGTTAGTATTTCTCCTTGAAGCTACAACAATCGAGATTTAGAAGGCATAGAGATCTCCCAAGACAAAAGCCTAGTTGGAAAAAGGATTTCTCTAGCCTTGGTATGGGGAGGAATCGAGCTCGGTATCGCTTACTGGTTGCTATAGTCGCTGAAGTCAGTAATTACTCTTTTAAGAAGTCCTGGCACACTTGAAATATTCTGCCGAAACATATTTCAAAGGCATTTCGGGAGCTCTCAAGTTACTGGAAAGGGAAGAAGATGACTCCAGAAGTAACTCACTTTAACAAGTCCTTGCCTGATATTCTACAGTCCAGTGGATACCAGTAATTAAACTCGTTCCGCATAGCATCGAGATCGGAACGAGGTATATCGCTGTCCACATTGTCTACCATGTTGAAAACATAGTCCCAAACTCCTGCAGTCATTTGCGAGGGAGAGATAGGCTTTGATGACATCCCAGGGACTTTGCCGTAAATACTACAACAATAGCTTAGCATCCACACTGAAATAAGAGATATTGAAGTTGTGAAGTTAGATCCAGCTGGATTTGAGGGTTTTGGTTGATATAAGCTGAAACTAGGGAAAGATGATCTAGACGTGTAACGTTACTTACTCCTTGTGCAGGAAATGACAAACGGTGTAATATGCCATGTATATTGTAGAATCCTGTAAGGCATGTGAGAGGAATGTCGAGAAGCTTCGTGATTTAACTTACAGACAACGATTCCACAAGCTGGGTGTGATCCCAAGGGAGTTTAGTACCCTGAGTAGTATTAGCGGTTGTCATATGATAGCATCAATACTACTAACCAATCCAAAAGATCGAGAACAAGCCCACTGTGCCAACCAATTAAGAGCTTGTTTCATGCCGTGCTTTCCCTCTGGATAGAATAAATCTGTTCTATCAGATTCAACAGCATTAATCGCATCCTCGTACCACTTTTGGTCGCCTCCGTTTTCAGCGGATCCTGGAGATATTAGAAAATGAAGCAAAATATAAGCCATGTGACTTACCGTAGTTGAAATACCACTGATCCATGTGTGCCTTCATGTGCGTTAGTCCAGTCATTACGAGGTTGTGGTTCAACATACCGCAACGCACTCATCGCCGGATCTCTGTAATGTTCAGGAATCAGTTCAACATAACTTTAAGTCGGGCAGGATAATTTAAAGAGGCCCCTTACGCTGATGACGAGACCGTCCGGCTCACCATAGTTAAATGCTAAGCCCGAATCGAACAACTTCTTCCGTACCAACGGTTTCGCCTCTTGCACGGGCATTCCCTTGAATTCGCCGTAGACCATAACACCAGAATAGAAACCCTCCTTGTAGGCGATTTCCTTTGCCTCGGGTAGTTTCTGATCCTTTGGTGAGTTGATTTTCATCGTCTCGTAAAGGTGCTTGGCGATCCTAAGGGGAGTGAATTAGCGAGATGCAAACGAGTAAGTGTTCCGCTATGGAGTGGTACCTACAAATTCGAACTCGGCGTTTGAATGATAGGCAAGATCTCATCTTTTACCCACTCTTTCTGAATGCCGTAGAATTCAGGCTTCTTCCTGAGGTCCAATGTAGTAGCGTAATCATCCGGGCTATCAGAGGGAACACACGTAACTACTCCAGTCCCCTTTGTCGGCTTCACAGTCCCCATTGGCAGAATTCTGATACCATTTTCATGGATTGAAAGTGGAGCATGAACAAGTGTGCCGACAACGTCTGACCCTTTTAGGCTTACTATCTTGTGGTATTCGCCCCACTGTGAAGAAACATCCTGGAAGGCCATCTATTGCATGTTAATATTTTGGCCTAGATGATGAAGTAGTATTTTCTAGAGTTTCCAGGTCATTACCCCGTATCTCTAGGTAACCAAACCTTCAAATGACTTACTACGAAATTGTTAGTTTATGATGCCGTAGATTCTGTGGTACCTCGGCTGCGGCCAATGGATGATTTTCATACGTACCATTTCTAGCGGACCGTTCGCTGCAAAAAAAGTACTCGTCTTTTGCTCCCTCTTTTGACATCCGAAAGATCCCATAGTCAACTGTCGGACCCACGAAGCAGCATGTCTACACAGAAGGAGACGGTTAGCAACAGCTGTGTGGGAAGAAGGATGGTTAAAAATTCGGCAAGGAGCAAAGAACGATAGAGGTATATAGACTTCGAATCGATATTGTCGATGGGGCCTAGAAGGATAAAACCTTATCATACTTACTTGGCCGTACATGGTTTCTGGGCGAAGCGTGGCTGGAATGAAGTACACATCTGCGTCTGCGGGAATTTTGTCGCCGATAACTTCCTTAGCCTTTTCACACCATTCGAGGGTTTTGAGTTTCAAGGCAACGTATTCTTGGACGGCGATACCCTCTCCGCTACTTCTGTCATGGTCTAAACATGCCTGGCCATCTTTCGGCGAATATACGGTAAAGCGCTTGCCGAACTTGATCTTGTTGAGAGCCTTCAGCTTGTTCATTTGCCAGGTTATGAAAGAATCGTAGAAGGCATTTGCATCGGTGGTGACGAAAGACCGGCGCCAATCGCATCTTGAACCAACTTTTCGCAGGTCTTGTTCGCAAAGCTGGGGGAAGACTTGGAGCCAATGGTAAGGGTCGGCGAACCTATGGATCTCCTCAACCGGAATGCCCAGGGACACCATGATCTATTTGCGTGTTAACTCGCGCCCGCTAGAATGACCCGCAACTTCAGACGACAGACCTCGTACTGGTATTTGGCCTTGCCTGACTTTGCGGCAGCCTTGCTCTTACTGCCACTGAATTTGCTGATGTCGGTCTTGCCCTCGCTAGGTTTCACCTCGAGGGACAGCTGCTCGAGCTCGGCGGAGGGGGCGTTCTCGAAATTTTGGCCGAACATCTCGACCTCGCGCTTAATTTTATCCGAGGCACTTTTGATTGGCATGCCTGTACAGTGGTAGCCCTGGGGAAATAGAGCTCTTTGGCCTTTCATGCGTGCGTATCCGGTCATAAACTCGACTCTGTAGACGGACGCAGAAACCATTAATCCCGGAAGCTGTCATAGAGTACCCAAAAGAGGTTTACTTACTTCGACCACGTAAAGGCGTGGCCAGCATGTAACACACCTATTTACAGTTAAACTCAACGGCCCAATGCTTCCTCCTACGCCGATGTAGACGCACCATTCATGTACTATTCAAACGTCAGTCGTTACCGCGATAACGCAATATTCAGCGGGACCATAGGAGCATAGTAAATAAACATCTCAACAAAAGTTGTAATTTTGGATGAATGAGGGAAAGAGCGAGGGAAGGCTCGGGGATGCGTACTGGGTATGCCATTGTCGCAAAGAACTTGGGCGGTTTCGGTTCGCCGGGGGCCGGGGCGTCTTGCTGGAAGATCTTGGCATCGTCCCATTCCTTCTGATAACGAAGCTCGTCGGCGATGAGGGTGTCGCGTTTTTCGGTCTGGAAGAAAGAAGATCACATCTGTTAGCTGGGCATCGCGAACTGTAGTAGACTGCAGCAGACTCCATCCAGTATACTCGAGGCGGGGAGTAAAGTGTCACGTACGTTTTCCATCTTAGGAACGACCTTAGTGGCCGCGGTTTGGTCTGTCGTCGCCATCTTGTCTCGAGCTACGTACGAACAGATCGACAGGTAGCAGGAGCGGCGATAATTCGGACCCGGCTATTGACTCTATCGCAAACTTCGGTCGGGTCGAAGCAGTCGGGGGTGGTGATGACTCAAAAAAACCTGTGACTGTTGAAGTGGGATGGTGGGGCAACAGCTATCTAGGGGTAGGTACCTAGGTACAGGCACACCCGACTCGTTGCGCTAGTGGCGGGGTAAATGGGTCCCCGATTCTATGTAACTTAGGCATTTCAGAAGCCACATGTGGCTAGGGCTTCACCACCAAGCCACGGCCGGAAGTAGACTCTTAAAATTGAGAATAAATTTAATACTTTCTCTTTTGGACCCCCGCGAATTTTCTTCTATGATTAAGGCCTGGGGATTCAGATATCTAACTGAACTGCAATTCTGTAAGCTAACTGACCGGGTGGCGCAAAAAAGCAACCCGTCTTTATGGTATTACATCGGATGGCATCGACGAAGATAATAGTCGTCTAGAGAGAAAATTCTGAGTTTGTGTGAACTTCTTTCAAGGCGCGCATGAGGACTTCAAGGTACGATACCGAATATACTAGTCCGGGCTGGTAACCTTAGCCATAGTAATTCTACCGGTGTGTACTCCTGCAGCACGGGAAGACGTGCTACACGCAGAGCACCGAGTTAGCACTGGAGAGGACACAGAATCTCACTGGCAGAATGCCGAAAAGCGGGCGTGGACTCAAATACCCCCCTCATTAATTTTGACTTGTCTAAACTCGGCTGCCTGGTTATAGGGAGGAATCTGAAGTGACTTTCGAATCATGTTTGCGCTTTTCGGGTTGTGAATATAATTGTGTTAGGTGAGCTACAGGCACATGGTTTTTGAGGGCGTAATAATCACATGTTATCGAAAAAGTCCATAGGGAAACTGGAATATCATGCTGGGGCCTGGAATTTTACTAAAAACAAGAAGGAAGGTGGAGTAAAGAGTATATATAGGGACATCCCTTTTCTATTGCGACGAATCATGCTACTCGGCACGAAGCGCACCCTGGAGGGCTGGCTACTACCATCTAATAACTTCCAAGATTCATCTTCAGGAAGAAATAAGATATATTGAGAGGAGGACATCCACAGGGCCAGTCTACCTTCCGATAAAAGGACATATGTGACTAGGCTAAAGATAGTTATGCAGGAAAGAAAATAGCGAGTTTTTAATGAAGTACTCCTTGAATAAAGATAATCTCCTTTAGACCTAGACACCTAAATCCCTCGTACCATCTCACTATATGCCCTCTGGTAGTAAAGTTGGCTGCGTGGCTGAAGGCGAGAAAAGTTCTGCGAAATGACGCAAATTCGTGAGCTGACATAAACTACACAACCTGTGGCTTGTATGAGGCTAGAATGCCAGAATAGTTCTGCTTCACGGCGTGGTGGTCTGAATGGTGCGTTTCATAGCACTCCACATCATGGCCCACGCTGGTGGTAGTCTATATGAAGGGTCCTGAGCTCGTATCCACCACCTTTCCCATGGATTGAAGGGTGGTAGTATCGTATTAGCAACCCAATTAAGTAACATAGAGTCTAAGTTATTTGTGTGATGCACGAATATAGAGGCGAGAAATTCGTGGTCCCTGTTCCCGAAAAGGACTGTATGCAATATAAAAATACCGCGCAGTGTTAACTCCTGTCGATAAAGGCGCCGGGTCCCTATTTGATTGTTAAATATGGGGGGAATAAGCGACTCCGAGGAATTCTGGGTGATGTTAAACTTACTCGGCCAATCCGGCGAGAGAAGGAAATTATGTTTGGCAGAACTGCGGCTAGCGCCGTCCTCGATAATTTCGTCGTATTTAGTCTCCGCAAAATAGCAGAACGCGAACAGGTCCTCTCTTTCCCAGGGTTCGAGTATCCCCAGGAAGGCATGTATGTATTTCCCTCCGACAGGTCTATCAGGATAATCTACGACTTCACTGAGTAGTTGGAAGCGGTATATTGTCCTCGTCAACCGTATCATGTCTGTTCTAGAGAGTACGACTTCATCCATATCGATAGAGGTGCCCATCCTCGCCCTGGCAAGATTCTCTAGAACCCAACGAACATAGTAGTCTACAAGAGGCTTCACGTAGTGAGTGTACATGCGAGCCATGCCTAGGACTTCCCCGGAGGTGAGTTTATCGGTAAGTGATAGACACTGTCGCGGTTTCATCTCGAAATACCACTTCAAAAATCCAGGAATATCATTTTTCGTATCTCTTTTGACGGCGAATGCATCAACGACTGCGATGCCTAGGGTCTGCTCCAGGCTTCTACGGAGGATAAATCTGCGGTCGTAAAGATACTGGTGGTAAAAGGTCGGGGAGGCTTGAACCAGTCCCTTTAATTGTTGGATGTCCAAACTAGAGAGGAGGTGGCGTCGAAGTTCAGGCGGAAGGTTATCAAG
Source organism: Xylaria sp. Z21 (assembly GCA_037356095.1). NCBI lineage: Eukaryota > Fungi > Ascomycota > Sordariomycetes > Xylariales > Xylariaceae > Xylaria > Xylaria sp. Z21. The sequence continues at coordinate 10,452 of JBAWJX010000085.1, read as the reverse complement.
CCTGCAATAATGATTGTACCGCTCTGGTCCCCGATTCAGTATCGACTCGGATTCGGCCTGGTTGAGCCCCGAGGAGTCGGACTCGATCGTGGCGGGTATGCGGGCCGCATTTAACGTTTCCGGGGGGTTGGCAGCCGCAGGGTTCTTGGGGTGGCCGATTGTACGGCTCATCTTGAGGCCAGCGTGTTCATGTACCACGAGGAGAAGTAGAATGTGACGGATTGATTCTTAGCTGCAACAAATTGTCAGGTACTTTAGGGAGAGAGAAAAAAATGAAACCCTAGAGTTTACGCCGTGTATGTATTAGCAATGTTTGTTTGATGTGGTTGGTGCGGTGGAGCAGGTGGGATCGGGGTCGTCGGCCGGTGCGCTAATGTGGGCGGAGGTGATACAAAACCTCGTGCTTTCAAGACATACACTGGAGAGTAGGATCCAGGACCTATCTAGTATATCTTAGGCTACAAATCCTAGCATTCAAATGGTGATTGTTGAGGGGAGAATCTAGTGGGAGAGTTTCCCGCTCTGCGATGTGTTTACAGGGCTAAATACGTTGTGGTACTCATGGCTTAGTAGGTAATAGGGCCTGGAATTGTCCATTGGGTCCCATTGGGACTTTCAACAAGAACTCACGACCTTAACTTCAGATGATAGATTTTTGGAGGAAGTGCAAAATGAGGGGCGCCAAAATCAGTGAATTCTATGCTCGGTTAGTTTAAGATTATAGAATTAACTGTACTTAACCCACTTAACCACGATATAAATAGTCTATACTTCTCTTCAGCCGAGGTGAAAAGTTAAAGTAGAATACCATTGCAAACCCTTTTATATTGAGCGAATTGTTGTTACTGTTATGTATTAAAGAGTCGCGTTTGTATATAGGAGTTGTTTTTATCTTATGTATTGTATCTCATCATACGGCAACTGTAATAAAAATGGGGTCCTTGGATTATATTGATCATTGACGCAAGGAAAGTGCTTTGCGATTACCTAGAAAATAATCCACAATTATCTATTTCGTTTAATCCACGTGTATCATGATCGCCTAACTAACCTGCCTTTAATCGAGTGTGTCCCGGTTACCACGACATATTTCCAATCATCCAACCCCCACGGCAATCTCGGTATGTATCAGACATCAAGGCCTTATCCTCTCCATATAGTACCACTATCTGTCACTGCGACAATCATAGTGGCCTCCCTCTAGGTAGTATTCCCGGGAGTACTGAGTCTCAAATCAAATTGCCCCTGAGAATTCCTGATTCAAGGTACCAATGTGGTCTTATGTATTTCTGAGATGGCAAGTGTGTGGATTGGCGTGGAATACGACAGGTTTCTTAACAACGACTCTCCTCCCATCAACGATTATTACGCTGTCAACGTATATCAAATAACATCTAGTTCGACTAGATAGTGTCTGCGCATCCGGTCTTATAGCACCGCGGTGGCAGAATGACTCCGAACTCCAAGTTCCGCCGCTCAATTCAGGCCCCTCAGGAACCTCGCGGTCAGGGAGAGACAGGTTCATGCTATTCGATGATATCGAAAATGAGATTGCAGTCAACTACTTATATCAGCAATAGTGCTGGTATCTGTGAGAAACGGACGGCACAACTCACATGGATGCTTCTATGTAATGTTCGCTGAGGTGCTATCAATCACAGAACTAGTAGCATGGTTGTCATGAAGTTTATGGATCAGTTTCCGGAGGAAAACTTCAGTGACAAGTGCTTGTGAAGGTGCCCAGAGTTATAGATAATTCACCCCCTTTCAGTAATCACAGAGGATAACTATTACCCCTATTCGGCCGCACCCGGCCGTTCACCCCTATATGCAACTCCGTATCACTTAAATTGAGTGACCATCCATTGCATCCTCGTCCATCCCTACCCGATGATCTTTGTGGCAATGATTGGATCTTATAACATTAATGTGATAATACGGCGCGCACAAATCTAATCAACCAAATACAAGCCACCAATTAGATCCAGTAAGCAACAGCCCACCTTTCAGCACTTACTACTGTGGACATTATGGTGCTACGACCTCTCCCTAGGCCCTTTGTGTCGTCTATCTATGTTTTTAGATGCTTGCTGGGCACGAGAAATCTGGCCACTACTGCTTTTGATGGTTACTCCTTTACATAACGTATTACCCTTTGTGTTTAGCGTAGTCGTAAGCAGGGATTGTGACATGTGAGCACATATTTCACTCTTATTCATGATAAATCTAAGACAGCAAATTAGATTTAGCGAACCCCCGGGCTTGTTTGGTACTTAAGGTCCCTCATGCTTCTGTCACACGCCCGGTTCTCAACGCATGATGGGTTCTAATGCTTTAAATCAATCTTTCAAGGTTCTTCGTGAAAAATCTTGTTTTTATGACCTGATCTCAGGTAGTATGAGTTTAGTAGACACCAGCGGGCTTTCGGTGTGAGAGAAGACAGCCGAGACCACCTACCGCGACCTTGTGGTCGTTTCTCTTGATGATTTTGTGATCGTCCTTTTATTAAAATCCCTGATTAGTGAAGAAATTGTAGTCAGGATATCCATTAAGGATAGAGAAGAAATGCAATTTCGACAAGCTTCATGATTAAAATAGGCTTGGCCAAATAAGAGGGCTTTATGGGGATAGCCATGATATGAGAGACCGGGAAAGAATTTTGATTTTCAAGTCGAATGAACTCAATCTGCAAAAGGGGAAGGCCAGCGGTATAGCCTTATCAAGAGGAGGGTCTTTCAAGGAGTTCAGTTATATAAAAAATCACTGAGAAATCGTTAATTAGATAGTAGTAGATTGCCTCTAGACCTCCTTTGATTTAATCACAAACCCAGTTCTCAGCCATATTCCGATCACCCTGCAAGGATCTCGCTACCCTTGGCCACGGGCAAAGCGTTCTCTGACTCTCAACTACAGGCGCCGTCTCATTCACAAACTTCGTAGCAATGAGCTCATCCGGCGGGACACCTTCTTCTACCCACTTCATCAAGGCCAGTACGGAGTCATGTTTTGCATCCATATACCCGGGCACGGAATGTGTGACATTGCTAACACCGACCAATCTACCAGCTATGCCTGCAATCTGCGATGCCGCTGCTATATACCAGGGTGCGCCTGGCTGTGTTGGTGCACTAGACACGCAGTGGTTCATTCCCGGAATGAGGAATAGCCGTAGAAATGGAGACAGTTGGGATTCTTCAAGGTCCATAGCTGAAAGAGTTCGTTTGACGTATTCGATGCTTGACCCAGCCGGGATCAGTGGGTCCGCATATCCGTGATACATGATAATTTTGCCCCCACTGTCCCTAAAGGAGGAGATGTCGAAGTCTTGAGCCGTTGCGCGGCCCGGGTCGGTCCGTACAGCTGCAAGAAAATCATCGTCGGTATAGGACGTAAAGTTGTAGGATGTGTCGTTATAAACGAAATTTTGAAAGTATCCATATCCAATGGAGTTAGCTCCGGAGGCGAGTATAGAGGGGTCACCCCCAAATGGTAGGCCCTGGAATACGACGGTGCCATTGACTGTGTAAGGAGAGAACATCTTCTGAAGAGTAACAAGCTGAGGCCCAGTCACGCAGGCATCTTGGCTCGCAGACGGAGAAGAGCAGAGAAGAGCAGTGTAATCTATCCTGCAATTGGCAGGTTCTTGGGCGATAGAGTCGGTGACACCATCCTGGCTATCGCATATCCTTGTCATTTGCGCAGTTAGCGAGCTGAACAAAGTTTGAGGGACATGATATGGAGACTCCGGAGGATAGTTCTGGAACGGCACCCAAGTCGACCAGGACTGGAGATGAGTTGTCTGCCAAGCGGCATCGCCAACTAGAACACCGTCAAAATCATGGGGGTAGAGTTGAAGTAGCCTCAGGCCTTGCCGACCACCGGTAGCGCACCCAGTGTAGTACGAGTATTCGATAGGGGGCAGAGTAGTCTTATTATCGCTATAGTAAGCGGGGACGACCTGCTTTGCCAACTCGACCGAGCCGTGAAGGGCGCGATAACTCCAATCGATAATGCCTTCCGGATTGTTGAGTGCCCACGAACTGTCTTCAATATCTGAAAGGTGACCAGTATCGGTTGATACAGCCGCAAACCCATAGTGAGTATATTCGCCCATGTCGGGGTAACTACTTACGATGAGCCTTCTTTCTAAACATGCAGGTTAGCGATGCTTACTTAATTCCTCCGCCAAAGCCACCATTCCCAGTGGTCATGAGCCTGCCATTCCACTGCGATTTCTCAGGCAATAGAATACCGATATTGTATGAACTAGTGTCAGACGACTCAACACTGAGTTTAACAGCGCATAGTCCCGGCAAGTTTGTTGCGTTCGTTGGATATTCAGGGCTAGGATCAAATGAAGACCCCCCTGCCGCAATGCTCGTCGCATATACTACTGTAGTTGCAGGGAGTTCTAAAGTCTTCAGGACTGACTCAAAACTAGTAACACTGCATGCAAAGCCAAAAGCACGAGCGATAATGAAATATAACACCCCAAGAGTGGCACCGAGCCATCTTGATACTTTGGCACGCATATTAGGTGGACGTCAAAGTTAAGGAAATGAGATATTCCTCGCATAGGAGGACTAGAACTCAATATGTAATAAAAGAAGGTTCACGGCATACTAGGCGTCCAAACAGAAATAAGAGACGAAGCAGCTGATAGCGAGTGAATTGGTCAGATGTTCGTAAGCCAGCTCGGCAAGTGAAGTCGAAATAAAGTGCGTATACCATAATACGCTGGGGGCGTCCCCACCAACATACTAACCCCATCTTTACTAGAGAACACAGGGGTTGGAATAGGACAAGACAAGCGCTCCACAAGCAGATTGTCAGCTGAGTAATGTTCTTCCATGTCTTCTGTCTAGCTGATGATTCCAAAAAGGAAGTAAAATAGTATCGTGAAGTGCGACTAGAAATTAGAACACGAGAAAACTTTCAAAGTTATAAGTGAATCCCTTTTCTTGATAGTTCCTAGGACTAAGCGGCTCGAAACGGGTTCCATGCAGCACTTTGATCAATTGCCTCCCAAATATCCTTGTACAAGAAGCCATACGATATTCATCCATCCATTCATGTGCCTACAGAGGTGTCCACGTACTACCGGTCTAAGAGTTTTTCATCTGTTCTGTGTCTTGCTATGGGCCTGTTGTCCTTTCTCTCTCTCTCCAAAGAAAAAAGAAAAACAAAAGGCTTATATAGGCCCAGGAGACAGTTCATGAGGACCGCGTTCCTTAGCTATAATCTCAGCCGGGCTCACACGAAGTTCTGAGGGATTCACGAGATGTCCTACGAGGGTTGCCGGGGCACGCGGACCGCTGGGTGGGTTCGGATATGAAAGACCGTTATCCTCCAGCTCGACAGTAGCCGGGGGATATGTTGCTCGCGTATGAATTTGTCGTTGTCGCTTGACTATGCCTTGGGTTTCGCGAAGTTTCCAGTACAAATAAGCCAGCATACCAACTAGCAAGACTGCAGCCGCCGAACTAACTCCAATACCGACTTTAGCACCCATGTTCATTCCAGAAGGGGAATTTATAGCAGTAGGAGTTGGGAGGCTTGATAGATTTGACGGTTGGTTTTGTACCGACGTGAATGTAGAGGATGAAGGCTTTTCATTCGATAGTGATACGGTCTCCGTTGATGTTGACGATGAGGTTGATGTAGATGCCCTCAGAGGGACGAATTGAGTCATTTCTGAGTTGAAAGTGGCAAACACACCAGTGGAATATCCTGCTATTACAAATCGGCCATTTCCCGAGTCGCAACAGCCGCCATTAACATAGCAACAGAACGTATCAGACCCTGTAACGTTGCTACAAGAGACTAGATCCGCACCTCCATAGTCAATACCTTATTACAACCAGAAGTTGTTAGCGATTAAAATGTTCTAGTACTATGTAGAATATCAGATAACACGAGTGTGCTATACTTACTTGTGCAGAGGGACGGACAGACAGAACTGCTCCAGGACTTATCCGTACACGAGCCTCGAATAACTCTTCCTTGCCCATCTCCACACAAATTGCTGGAGAGACAACGGGTACTAGTCGAGGCAAGGCAGCATGTGCTCACAGCAGCGTCGGGGTCGCAAGGGGCGTCACGCGTGGTCTCGTCACCATTTAGAGTGTAACATCTGGCGGAAGCTGCGACAAGTCGGATATGACTGGAAGAAAAGAGGACCGTGAGCCAGTAGTACACTTGAGTCGGCATGACGCTATCAAAGGGGGAACTTGGAGATATGGCTAAAATTCTATAAGATGAGAGAAGCTAGTAGATGAGGAAAACTAGGTCCGGATAGGACGAGTAGAGACTAGATATATAACGAAGCAGGATAGATTAATTTGTAAGGATGACTCACAGTAGGTTAAGGGGTAAGATATATAGGGTCGTATGGTCTCTAGAGATTAGAAGAACTAGATCAGCTAGCTAGCGAATGATTTTTCGAACACTTTCATGCTTGATCACTTTAATCTCCCTACTTCTTAGAATCTATTCGTAACTGGTGGGAAACATTGGGCGCAGATCACCCGAATCAGTCCAACAGCCATTGGCTAGGCAATGAGCCCTGCCTTTAAGAGTTGACGAAGATTCGCGCTGAAATAAATTAATTTGGGTGATTAGGAGGTATCACCTGAGGGCAAGGGTTAGAATCACACGGGATTCTGCTACTTTACATCTGCAATGCTCTGAATCGCCTCCTCATTTTACATTACATTAGCTCTTGGCGCCGTTTAGGCTCGGTGCTTTATATCTGCAGGCTTCAAGAAGGCGGAATTTATAGCCCCCTTTCTCAGAAGACATTGGGTGCAAAAATCAGTCCTAATTTACTCTATGTTGGGGGCCTTGCTGACGGAAATAACAAACCCGCCAAAACCGAGAAATTGAGAGTTGTAAGGCAATCTCAAAATGATATCACGGGGGTTGCCGTAGCATCAACAAGTATAAATCGCCCCCGCCTATATCTCTGTTGATGTTCCATCATAGCTAGCATCGATGATGCAGAGGAATTGGAGCGAGTAAGCAGAGTGCCCTGGTTGCGGGGGCGGCCTATCCTATGTCACTACATCTTCAACGATCAATCGGGCAAGAAGTATCAAGGTGTTTGTATGTGATTTTATCATTCACTAAATGCAAGACATCGTACTTAAATATATCCCCAAAGTTTTTGTTTAGTTGTATTCGTATTCCATCTATATTTGATACCCCAGTCGCTTTCAACGAACAGATTTAGCTGATGACATGTTGTAACAATATAGAAATCTCCATTTTGGGACCTAAACCTCTAGTTATAAAAGTCTCTATGTCTAGTTCTCAACATTTATATATAATATCACTAAGGCAGGCGTAGTAATTTTCGTACGTGGAATAAGCATCTGGAAGCGGTGCCAAGCCCAGTCCGCCAGGCTTTGCGGCTGAAGAGGGGTAATTAATCCCAAAAATCCTGCCCACATGAGATACAGGTTTCCTTTTGTTAATGCCGACCACTTTCTCTTTGTATCACAGAGAGATAAATACGATTATTAATGGCGCAGCAGAAACTTGTTTCACTACCACTTCGACAATATCAGTACCAACCGCTTCCACCTTCCGCTCAAACTCGCATTATCGTGCTTGAACCCTCTGGTGACACCTCCGCACCTCTCGTTTGTAGGATTGAAGAGCTCAACATCGAGTCTGATGAAGGATTCCAAGCGTTGTCATACACTTGGGGAGAGCCCAAATTTACAGAGAGATTAATCGTTGATCACACCACTGTTCTACGCATAACGCCAAACCTGCGAGATGCCCTTCACCGCTTTCGTAAGCCTTCCAGCCCACGCCGTCTGTGGGTTGACGCCGTATGCATCAATCAACAAGACGAAGAGGAGAAAAGAAAGCAGATACCTTTCATGGATGTGATCTATCGCGGCGCGTCCACAGTGCTGGTTTGGCTTGGAAACTATCCCACGCAAGCGGCGTGCTTAGCGAGCATCAAAGCCTACCCGCGCCTCCTCGGCAAGGAACGCACACCGGGCAGTCGTGTAGGACGACAAGAGCACTCCGAGCTCCTCATGTCGATATCGTCCCTGGTTCAGCTTCCATGGTTTAGCCGACGCTGGATCGTGCAGGAAGCAGTCCTCAACCCAGACGTATTGCTATGCTGCTGCGACGAAGAGCTTTCTTGGGTGCGACTAGCAAACTGCCTGGGGATGATCAGTAACCCGCCACCAGACGCGAAATCGCTGCATACGTTACTATCTATGGCAACCCTTTGGAAACGATGGGTACTCGATGGCGGCGTGGGAGGAAACGGCGGCATATTTGATCTTCTGGAGGCATTCGACCGCTTCGAGTGCTTCGACCCAAGAGATCGTTTATTCGCACTTGGCGGACTCGCAACTGACATCAGTATGGGTACCAAATCTTCGGCTGGACTTCTGCCGTTGCAGGTAGATTACACTATCGCTACGGAGTCACTGTACACTACGTTTTGTAGAAGCGTGATAGAATTCGCTGGCGAGCCCATGAAGTATGATATGCTAAGATCTAGCTTAGCTCGGTGCAACGACAGGCGAAACAACCTAGCTTCTTGGGTCCCGGACTGGCGACTACCCGCGACCAGAAAGCCATTTTATCGTTATGTAGTATATAATTCCTTGTTACACATTGAGTATACGCCATCTCGACTCCTATTACGGGGTCAATATGTTCGAGAGCCAGGCACAAAAGTGTCGGCCGTATTCGAACCCCTGCCAACCCATCCATTGTCGCCCTCAGAGATAGCGAACTGGCTTCGGAAGGCAGCAAATATTTGGCTAGACAGATATCCGAGCGCTGGATTACAACCGTTTGCGGCATTCATCGAAGATTGTGCCCGCAATACTGGCTTACAACCCTCCGGCGATGCGGTGTTTTCTATGATATCCTGCGTCATGTCTTCCGACCATTTTGCATTATCAGGCGCTGATGAACATGTCTACCTTTTGCTAGACATCAGTGCTGTATTAATAGGAAGACGGGTATTCTATTGGTCATGTCCTACCGAACCGTTCGCTCGTTTTGGAATTGGACCGGATCATACACAAATCGGGGATGAGATGATAGCGGTAATGCGGCCGTCTTCGGACCACTATTCATTCCAGGTTGCACTCGTCATACGGGGCACAATCGAAGACTCTGCTAAACTAGTTGGCGATTCCTTATTAGCACTTTCTTCTAAAGATCCGGGTTCCTGGTTTCCGTCGCCTGTAAGGAAGATATTACTCAGCTAGTAATCATCTCCTGGGTGGAATCTCTCACCTTGATATGGATGTCTAGGATCGTGGGTTCTCGTCTTTCTAAAGAGTATTTAGATGAAAATAATTGACCTATGGGTCAAGCCACGAACAAGGATATAGAAGTGAGAAAGTGGTTCGCTCGAACAGCGTGAAAGATGAAATTTGCGTTAGTCCTTCGGGCACGTCTTGCAGAGGAAGATGGTGAACATTGCAATGACTAATAACGGGTCCGAGATTAGGTCTGGATTTTATATGGAGGGCGAACGACATTCATATCGCGAAGAGTAGCTGTAGTGCACCGGAAGAAGAAGAAAAAAAATGAAGCCTGTGATAAATCTAACGGAACGAGTGCTCTAATTCAATAAAATTCAGCGCGCGGGAGCTGGTTGCGTGATGCCCTCTGCGAAAATTCCCTCCCCTCTCCCATGGTCGCGGACCTCATTCTGTACCCATTTTAGAGGTATTCTTCTCATTTTGGCGATTGTTCTACCAACCGCGGGGACGGTCATACGAGGTTTTTTCTTGACTTCTCGGCCTATTCTCTGATTTTGACCAGTACCCCTGTTTCTCTGTATATGTGAGTAGCCCATTTTCTTGTAAAGGGAAAATATTGTCTAGAGGGTCGAAAACAAACCAAGAGAGGAAAGCAATGCTATGGACGTATCGTTCCTGCTTAGTCTGAAACGATACTAGCCCAGACGAGCACGTATCCACCAATTATCTCCTTAGCGAGGTGGTATCTATCTAAGTACTCTGCAAGTAGGTGCCTGCCTGTGTGTGTAAGGTGACCACGTCTAAAGATCGTTCCGTAGTCTAGTATGTAGGCTATAGATCAGTTTTTAAGTGGTGGTTGTATTAGGAAAAGATCTATAGGTAAGATTCCCGGTAGGCTATATATTTATAAGTTTAGTTATTTAATATATATATATGCCTAGTAGGGTTAAATTTTTTAAATATATTATAAGTTTTTTTAAATAAATTTATAACTATTTTTTTTTTTAAATTAAACTAAAAATATTATAATTTATTTATTTATATTATATTTATTTGTTTTTAATATTAAATAATTATTATATTTAGTAATATTTTTATTTTTTAAATTAATTTTTTTAGTTTTTTATAATTTTTTTTAAATATTATTTTATTAATATATTAAAAATTTTTTATAAAATATTTATTATTATTATAAATTAAA